>JAOSYY010000013.1:5304239-5329150 GCA_025727935.1 Hebomoia glaucippe | reverse complement strand
GAGATCGACTCTTAGTTCTGTCATAAAATCATCTACTTTGTGATATTTTATTACAATAAAAATACGTCAATTAATAGTGTAAATTATTTGGCCTTAGAATGCTCTTTGAAACTGATTTTGCACCTAAATTCGTTTATCAATTGTAGGCTTTTAATTGCATGATTTTTGATTTTGAAACAACTATTGAGGTGTTTTATTTCTAAAAAATAAGTATTAACTTACATCCATACATTAGCAATATAAAATAAAACGTGTATTTTCACTGTACCAGTATAAACATTACTACAAGCCCTAAATAAATATATATGCAATCAAACAGCAAAACCATAAAATTATTAAATATTTTTATATAACAATTTTTCACTGTTTTACCACACTATATACAAATACGTTACATATTATCATCATTTCCTCAAATTGCTTTATCAGAACTTTTTATTAATAAAAATAATATCATGTGTATGAAATCGCAACGATTTTCTTGTTTTAAATAAAAGAGATCTTCACCTAATTAAATGATATCGCTGTATAACATCTGATATGTGTAACTTTACACAAACTTCATTATGTTCGATTTTGATGATGGGTTTAAAAGGTTGCTTTATTTATGGTACTCGCACATGGTGTTTAATCTCTTATAAAAATATAATCACAAGACTCATTTAGAGAAATTTTGCAATTAATTTTCGTTGTCGAACAGGTGGGACACTTGCAATTCAGATGTATACAATAAAGATGTGTAAAAGCTCATTCACATCACGAAGCACTCAACTGAGCACTCCAGAAATAATTCAACTGTGTGTTATTCCCGAGAATCTCAATGACCCAGTAATAGCCGCTATCATAACGCAGATCGCGTTCAAGTCATTGAAAACTCTTATAACTTTAATACACTTGAGCTTAACTGAGTGATAACATTATTTTACTCTTCTTTGTTAAGGGCCATTCAAGTATTACGTAAGCGAATTTATTACAATTATTTTTTTCCCAAGCCCCACCTTCTTCAGCAAAAGTATGCAAAGCTTTTACCCCCTTCCTCATTCTTAAGAAAACATTTTTCAATGAATATATTGATTTTTAATGATTCATGATCAGAACTCCCCCTAGACCCCTCTACTCCCCATGTCATCCAAACTAAGCAAATCAAAAACCCCCCGCCCCCCTATAGTGCTTACGTAATACTTGAACGGCCCCTTACTAAAAAATAGTAAGTACAATGTAGATAATATTTTTAATATACACGAAAAACATACTTAAGTTTATCAAATAATAAAAAATACTCAGCTGTGTACCAACATAAGGAATCAATTAGTTAACCATTTTTAAAATAAAATTGAAAAGAGTTTTTTTTTTATAATTTAACTTGCTGGTAGCCGGGGTGTAATTATCACAGGATAAATAAATAAACAAGCCAGTGTTCGTTTGTTTTTATAAGCCTCTAACATCGTAAATGTAAACAATAAGTCAACAACAGTATGGCAGCGCATAAAAAAAGAAAAAGCGATTATTGATTTATATATATTAATTAATATTTCGATCTTAAATATATACAAGAATAGCTCTGGACAGTGAGTATGAAAGGCTACTCATTATAGAATCTACCCAAATGAAATTACCTTGGCAATTTACATATTAAACAATGATAAAATATTACTAGATAATATTACTAGAAAGTTCATCTTTCTTCATGGTGTGCGTGACTTGCAGCCTAATCTATGTTCGAGGACTGGGAATGATGGTTTTTAATTATAGAAGAAAGGCCATCTGACAGCTCAATAATTGCTTTTGTATTTTACAAATAAAACTTTCAGATTACCTATGAGGAGCTTCTTAGTTTTTATACTCCCTTTATGTTGTATAAAACGATTTTTAATTAAATATTGTTAGTGATAAAATGATATACACCATTTTAATTACAACAGTTTATTTTTGCACCAGGTGGCGGCGTTATGGGCTGCCAACGTGTCTGCTTTTATCGGACCCCAAGAGACTTGCGTGCATGAGGGCCGCATGGCTGCGGCGTTCAACCTTCCAATGATTAGTTATGTATGTATATTTTGCAATAAAAGTAAAATAAAAGTTTAAAATATATTTTAATTAGATTGAATATACTTTTAAGGCTAAGCAAGACCTTATATAAATAAGAAACTACTGAAAAAGGTCAAAATATTAATTCTAAATTACTCGATTCTTAACGTAAATTATTTCAAGACTTTTTAATATACCAATACATTTTATTGTGCTTGTTATCTATAATAGTTTCTAATATTTTATTATAACTATAAATCAAGCTTCGAATAGATAACCGAAAATCGAAGAACCATAAATAAAATTCAATAATTTTTCTTTGCCTTACTAAATTTCGTTTTATCTCAAATATTTAGTGTATTACTCCAAGAGACACGTTATTTGGTAAATTATATCAAGGTTTTCGTTATATGATGTCGATGTATAATAATACGAAGAAGAATTGTAGTTCTATTTTATTTTGTATAACACTATTTGAATAGATCTATTTATAAACATCGATCTATCATTCTATGTAATATCTGTAGGACAAGGCAAATACAAATAAGATAAGAAAATAATGATATAGCTATGAGTACTTAAGGCTAGTTTTATTAAAAGTGATCAGTGACTATGAAGATTCATTAATGAAGCGCTATGAAAGTATATTAGCTATTGTGCAAACATAAGTAATCAACAACAACAACTTTACGTACAAAACTGTGACAATAACATTACGAATACTATGCGAGTTGTTGGTAAGTAAGTATGTGATGTGGTTTCTTATAGAAATTCACGTCATCGCACGTGGACGAACTGCTGATATATTTACGATTCACGTCACAGGGAGCGGGTAGCAAACTTACCCGGGAAATAGATTATCCGTAATGTCATTATTAGTTAGGGATATACAGAGTAAGGAAGCATCAGAAGGGTTTGTTTGGATTTACTGGAGCGCGGCAGATAAACATAATCTAGCCTACTGTGGAGTACCAATGCCACATTTATTGAGCCGTCAAAATACGACATATACTTTTTTAATATTTTGTAAAATATTTTTTCATAACTGCTTTGTTCGAGTATAACAATAAGACGATTTTATTTTACACAACTTCTGCCACCGGCTTGACTCGCGTTTATTTTTAGACATTTTTAGACCTTGGGTTATTGGACTTTTAGTAAGGATTCTTAATGTTTTTGAATATATATAATATAAACCTTTCTCGATAAATGTACTAGCCAATACTGATAGAATTTTTCAAATCGGAGTAGCGGTTCCTGTAATTGGCGCGTTCAAACAAACAAAGAAACTCTTCAGCTTTATAATATTAGTATAGATTTTCAAAAATTTGCGTCACTTACATTAGATCGTATGACTAAGAGCATTTTTAGGGTTGTCTTAATATTCCCTCTAAATATGCCACGTACCACCCTTCTGTCAACGCTAAAAATGGAAACATTGAAATTATTTTTCTTCTAAATTTCAAAATTGAATAAGTTCTGTCCTCGCTCGAGTAAATCTAGATTTAATACTCTAGGCTTCCGTACTACATGTTACTTTAAAATTTTATAAACATGAGTAACAATATTATATCCATATAAAAAGTATTCACTTAAATGTTATTTTGTGTTTTAGCAAAGACTGGTCGCCTTTGCGACTTGCTAGGATTGCCTACTAACTTATATAACTTCTCCCGCAGTACTGCCGCGATGTAGCCAGCTCCAACAAGCGAGTCTACTCCACCTTCGCAAGGACCAAACCTTCAGACATCGACATATCGCGCTCAGTGGTCGCCGTGCTCACCCATTTTAATTTCATGCATGTAAAATAATACATTTATCTAAATGAAAATTTACTAAACTCGTTTTTCTTTTTGTTATATTTAAAGACATTATACATTCGGTGATATTACGTAAAGATGTACTTTAACTATGTCAAGGCTCATGCCTACAGTTTGGATAAATCATTAAGCTTGAGACTTGAGCAATACGCGGCAGTAACGACAACTTCAAGAATGAAAATATAATTTTGAAATCTAGTAAATAAACTAGCTCTGAGCTTAGTCTACAGCTGTATCTAATATGTATAATCTCTGGAATTCAACCTCGCGACCATATATTAATATATGGTTCCATATCTATAATATTTAGAAAATAATGCTTATTATCATAATTACAATAACTAATCTCTCTTATTTATTTTAAAGATAGCCGTTGTCTACCTCAAGACCCTAAACCATGACTTCTCACGCCTGGCGTATGCAATAATAACAGCGGCCAATGAGAAGAAAATATCAATACGTACAGTGCAAGTGTACAGACAACCTTATTACTACGAAAATAGACGAGAAAATTTCTCTCGGAATCCCTTCTTGGACATCGTCCGAGAAACTTACAAGGATACAAGAAGTAAGTTTAGTTGTGTGTAAAAGGATTCTGAAGTTTGAAGTTGGAACAAAAGTGCTAAGTTTTTACAATGGATACTTTTTACAGTTTATGTATCGATCGGTTACTATCATGATCACATCGGATTGATGCTGGCTTTGGACAGCATGAAGTTATTAGACACCGGTAAGAATATCTTTATGTTTGAATAATATCTACACTAATATTATATTATAAAGCTGAATTTGTTTGTTTGAACGCGCTCGTCTCAGGAACCGCTGGTCCGATTTGAAAAATTCTTTCAGTGTTGCATAGTACATTTATCGAAGAAGGTTATATTATACATTCAAACGAATTAGAAATCCTTACTAAAAGTCCAATAATGTAACCTAAGGTGTAAAAATCGAAATGAAGGAGAGCGGAGCCGCAAGCAAAAGCTAGTATTTAATTTACTCGTAGAAAAATTACTTAAATATATAAATATACTATTCCATTCGAATTATAATGATTCCACAGTTTACTATTTAGCTTAAAGTTCACCTCATTGTGATGAACCCATAAAATATTTCCGTATACTAATGTAAACAATTTCAGTGGCTATCTTTTCTGTATTTATTTGAGTATAATCACACCTTTTAATGGACGGCTAAAAGGAGTAAACGATATTGTAAATGTTTCTTAGTTCATACTACATTAAGTATAAAAATCAAAAAGATAAAAATAGGATGAACTAATAAAGATGCTAGTTTTATATGAAACATTTAAATTAAAAAAAAGATTTTCTTTTAATATTCTAAATCTATATATGAATAGTTAATACGTGAAGCAAAAACTTTGTACTCCTTTTTACAAAAGTTGCGTGGACGTAGGAGTGTGTTTAATTTAGCAGCATAACTTATATAGCGTAGTTGCTAAAGTTTTTTAAAAATTATACATCAAAACGATAAAAAACATCACACACATGTATTTGAGACACATTATGCAATAGAACTATAGACTATAGCTTTTGGCAACAGAACCTTAATAATATTTAAATTTATAATTTAAATTAACTATGATGGAATTTCGATCACTGGGTGAACACGAGTTTTATTAATTTATTGTTTAAAATAAGAATCTTAGTAAAACACTATAGAATTTAACTAGACAAGTTCGCCCAGTAGAAGATATTTTAGTCGGTTTAGAGTTTGTAAAAGTACTAGCTAACGCGCGTAATTTCGTCTGTGTCACAACATACATATGAGGAGAACATTAGAAACCTTATTCATGAAAACTTACATAATTATACAATACCAATTTTCATAATGATCAAATAGTTTTCCAGTTCCACGATATCATATACAATCATTCTCTCTTATATATAAGATATATATTGTATCCTTAGTTGTCTGTACGATTATATTTCGGTTTGTGTAGAGCGGAAAATAATAACCACAATACTTACAAAGGATAATAAATATACTTTCCAATTAGTGTCACAAGTTGAAGATTACTCTTCGTTATGTCAAAGTCGAAATAACAGACATAAATTTGACAGACTAGTAGATATTTGTATTTAAATTTGCTTGTCACGGTTTTTTTTTATTTTGAGTGTGAAGGATATATGACTTTATATCTAATTTATTTAAAATTAGTCATTGATATAAGTTCACTTGATAGTATCTCATATCAACATTAATAAAATAATGTATTGTTAACTTCTTTATTTTTATATCCAGAATTAATTAACTGAAATCGAAACACGCATTAGAGATTTGGACGGATTTAAATATACTCACCCATTTAATAGGAATAGGACATAGGAATAACATGCTGATAGAAATTATCAAATTAAATATAAACATTATAAACCCGTGGGGAATCGAGCCCACGATTGTACTTCGAGGAGGAGTTTTTCTCGCTCGACCAACAAGTCTGTCAAAATACAGCAGCAAATGTTTTATATATTCTCTACAAATTCTACAAAGTTGAACATAAAATAAGTAATTTTATTAATCGTATTACTCACAAGAAATATAATTAGGCGTCACCTTAAGTTTCAAAAGAAGTCTGCGTTTACAAACAATTAATGAAAAATGACTTAAACATGGATTATTTAGGGAACGTTCTCTTTTGTTTACAAAAAGGCAGATGTTGTTTGTAAAAATGATAACGATTATTAAATTTGTTAAGTTTCGGAGTGTGGCGGAAGATAATGTTTAATCTCAACAAAACAAACTCGATTATCATATAATAAAAACACATTTATTTTACGCTCATTTAGAATGACAAATTAACTTATAAAAACAATTCATAGTCCAAACTTTAGTTGTGTGTAAACGATAAACATAAATAAATGCGGATCCTAAAACCTACTGCTGACATAATTAGCAACGAAAATTTTCTATAAATAAAAATTTATGTATTCCGACGTAAACTCCAAAATTACTAAACCAATCACGATTAAATTTTTTATGTAGTTTTCATCTTGATTAATAATATTCTGACTATTCGTACGCAGATTGGAAGGATAGCTAGTTTTTTTTAAGATATCCAGGCTTTAATAAGATTTTTTTCAGGGGAATACGCCGCTATCGGCGTAGATGTTGAAAAATATGAGCCAGAGGAAGCAATTCGTTACCTTGCGGGTCCTTTACTAAAAGAGCCTAGTCCTAGAACGATTAAGGCTTTTCGTTCTTATCTTGCCGTGTTACCATCGCCCGCACCTTCCTACCCCGCTTTCGCCATGGAAGTCAATAGACGACTACAGATGCCTCCATTCAATTTCATTAATCCCCTTCTAGCTCTTGGAGGAGGCAAAGTTGTAAGTACATTAAACCTTTCAACTAAAGTAACATAAACTTAGATACTAATAATTCCTCATACGTCACTTATACATATACAAATATCTAAGTTATTTGTAATTAATTAAGAAATAAAAATGTTATTTACATAAAAAACATATTAGTTTAGAAATTGCTAATGGCGTATGTACACGTGTCGAAAGTGAAACATCTTTGCCAATATCTGTAAAAGGTTCAAATCAATTGTTAGAGATAAAAACCCAAAATCGTGACGGTCTCATGACGGTATTGTCGTGACACGACCTTGCAATTTCAATGTCAACGCGCTTAAAGCTTCAATTCAATAATTACTTATACGTTACCACCTTATCTTAAGTGTTATAATAAAAAATATTATTTTAGCGATAAAAACATTTGTTAAAAGTACTCGGTAAAGCTAAGTATGTGTTAGTTAAGTATAGTTTAATTATTTACAGATACCGTAATAGGTACATCGCCATAGTGTTATCAGCCGTTGAAACCGGAAAGCTGTTAAAGATAACTATTGTCCCAAATACCTAAATTAAACGTCTATTACGGTAATTCACAAATTGTACAGTGTTTATGTCATTCAAGTAAATATTGTTTTACTGGCGAAGTAACGCGTTGGTCACGAGACAGCACGAGCATTTTCGTATGCCTTTTGCATAAATAGTTAAGTTCTACAATTTTGTTTTGTTGTCTTAGCAAATTTTAAAGTTTTCAAGTGCCCAGATTACAAGGTAACAAGGAATGTGCTCTTGTTTTTATGATTATTACATATCCGATATTTCAGTGCCAGATTAAGCCAGTACATGGCTCAAATTTTAACAAGAGGTTTAATTCTTAGCGTTCGTTACAGTTAACAAGTTTAAGAAAGCGTTAGTGCCTCTAAAGCCTGGGTCGTAACGTTCACTACTCTTGGCTTCTACGTGTCTAATACGATACTGTATACGATATAGTTTAAGTTTAGGAGTAAAATGAGTATCAAGTTACACTATTTCTAAGATCATCTGCATAAATGTCCGGATAATTTAAGAAATTACATTGAAGAATGTGGAGAGTGGTTCCACTTGGCTCTAAAAGTGATGTAAGAAAGGTACATTGCTGCTGGTCTTTAATCAGAGATTTTCTACTGGAAAATTATTAAAGAAAACCTATTAAAAGGCGTTTTATTGTAATATAACATATGTTTTTGCTTTTAATATATTTCGAGGTATCCTTTCAAAACAAAACTGACATTATAAATACATATATGTGCTACTTTGTTCCAAGTTTTCGGACTTTTGTAATGTAACAACATAAAAATATTACAAAATCATCGATAGTTTCATAAATTGTGAGCATAAATACGAGTATATTCAAAATGTTTTATATCTAATGTAACAAAATCTTTCTTATACAGCATGTACCACTAATAGTATTTATTTTATTTTGTTAATTATATGAAACATTAAAGTGTGAGAACTTAAATTACAGTACTATAATATCAATAACGCTTAAAAGCTTAAAAGTTGACAGCGTCACTTCAGGGTATTAATAGTGAGTCCAAACTTTAAAGGGATCCTCGGAAAGTAATTACGTTTACTAACTCATACAATTTGTGTAATAGATTTATAAATTAAATTTTAGCTATAAATAATTTCTACTGAAATATGACAGGCAATTATTTGTAGGCTCATCGGATACCATAAGAAAATATCAAAATATCAATTATTTTCGTACAACCAATTTCCAAGTTATTTACAAGAAATTAGTTTCACTTACAATATGTTTTCACAATTTCTTAGATTCCGGTAGAAGCAGCGTGGTTGCATGATGCTGTGTGGGTGTACGCGAGAGCCTTGGTCTCAGCACTGAGAACAGGTGAAAGTCCTCGTGATGGACGAGCCATTTCTGCTCATATGAGGAATACTACTTACAGAAGCGTTATGGGGTAGATACCTATTAAAATATTTACATGTTACATACATATTAGTATATAGGACTACCGTTGAAATTAGCGTGTTTGGCGAAATCCCATACTACAAGTAAGAGCAAAAATATTCAAAGGACTCACGAAATCGATGAACGAAAACCATTATTATTACTCAGGAATTACTTTAAAATCAATGGTGTATTATCCGGTAATATCGCCACTAGGCAAAAAAAATCTGGAAATGATTGTGTGTAGACATTTGGTCCTTAAAATATAGTTAAAAATTAATACATCAATTTGGCTGACTTTACAAACATCCATAACGTTGTACCTATATGTAACACGTGCGTCTATCTGTTTACAAAAACACGTGTATACTACAATCTGGAAATCTTGTGTTAGCTAATCAAGGCTGTCCGGCGACTACCGACCGACATCATGTATTTGGGCAGTCAGTGCAAACGGGTTACGAATCTCAAATAGAATTTAAAATTTTGGTTATAAATACATTTGAAAAGAACAATAGTTTTTTGTACCGAATATTGAACAGTCAAATATTAAAACAATAATATGCATAAGGATTCAAAATCGGTCGTAATAATTTTTTTATCGTTATTTACTTTTAATAGATATTTTTATTCTAAATCTAGATTAGTATTATATTTTATTCAACAGATTTATTGTAGTTTAATTACTGTTTTGTTTTACTTTTATTGATAAATTGTAATTTAAGCAATTCGTAGTTACGAAGTAACAATTGCCTAACTTTTTTGGGCTCATTGTGCTTATTACTATTCGTATGGCGTTGAAGTGCTGTTAAACTGTTCTAGTATCAGTCTCCCACTCATAAATATCTTTCTTTGTAACGACAGTCGATTAATTGAAATTCAGAGCATGTTAAACAGTGTCTTCCGCTCTCTTCAATAGGAATTCATTTGTAGGTCTTGCCATTTGCCAGTGTAAAATTTATAAGCAGACGCAGTTCTTAATTTTCATTAAATAACCCTTGGCCATATTAAAAAAAAATATTATTACCAAATTTTTAAAATACGTAAAACATATTTTTCATATAATATCATATTTATTAATTTCTTAATTTCTTAAAAGCCATAGACTTATAATTTTGTCTGTATTTAGACGTTTTTGTTTGATTGCTACACTAAATCCTGAAATAATCCTTATTAAGGTCAGTTAACTCGCCAAAGACCCTTTTTACAAGTCGGCTTAAGTCTTACGAGGAAATGAAAACATATAGATACCAATTTGCAATATGCTTTTCAAAAATTACAATTACCTTAAAACTTCCTGTTTATGTAAAATATGATATTTCGAAAGCGAATGCCTTGATAATGAGATCATGCTTAATATTGTGGAATATCAGATACAGTGTTCATATGGATGAGAACGGAGACGCAGAGGGCAACTATACATTGCTCGCGGTGGACCCCACGCGGCCCCCAGGACTTTTCCCGCTCGGGGTCTTCCATAAAATGTCACCCGTAAGTATTTGACACTTTCGCGTACTTCGAATAACAGTATTTTATAAACAGTTAACGTTTACCTGTTGGTACATATAATTTATTAACATCGAAATGCTTTCAATGGCACCAACTTACCTCAGCAGTGTCTAAATTTCGTCCTCGCGGAAGTTAGTTCTTTATTATTTATGCTATTAAAATAAATAGAAAGATTTAAAACATTTTTTTTAAATCTTTCTATTTATTTTAGCCTTAATTACTCCTTGCTACATTAGCTATCGGCTAGTGAAAGTCCCGTCAAATTCTGCCCAGCCGTTTCAGCGATTAGCCGGTAGAAACAGTAAGACATAAAAAAAAGTAAAAAAAAATATTTGTTTTAGTATATGTACCATAAGCATTAATTAGAAATAAGTTATTTTGATATAACAAATAGACACTCCAATTATAGTTATCTGTATAGATGTACAGATGAAGAATTTTCATTTTTAAATCCACATTGATTAAATTATTCCGTCCGTAACCATTAACTCCTTGATTATCTATAGCAAATAGTGTTTTATTCGCAATGAATCATACAATCTCACATCTTGATTTTGTATTTACACCATGTTTATTATTAATCATGAGCGAAGTACGTAAATGGCTGCCTATAAACCACTCGGCAGAGCAAAATAAATAGTTTGTAACTAACTATAGTAACTATAGTATCAACATTCTGCTAAGTAAAGTAACTATGGTATCAACATTCTGCTAATGTAAAAGTTGTATAAAACTAAAATTGGTACATTGTCTCGTAATATTATTTGCAAGATGAAAAAAAATGAGACGAGATCATTGATCTAGTGATTACACCTTACCGAAGGTAGCAGGTTCGATTCCTGCCGGGACTAAAATATTTGTTGAACTCTATAATTTTACTGTTTATAAAATGCCTTAATAATATAACATATTGATATTATTGAATAGATAACGTATAATTGAGCACATAAAACGTTATAAAGAATTGAATGTATCTACTACCTAGGTTATTTCAAAGTAAATAGTAACTAGTAATATATCTGTAGATGTTGGAATGCGCGAAATGGACATTCTTACGTAGGCTGGAATCCCAACTACCCTAAGCTGTGATATTAAAAGTTTCCACGTTATTTAAGTAAATGTTTATATATCTTTTATCCATTACCTCACACACTACAATGTAATTTGGACAGGAATTACGACTCCTACGAGAGATGAAATGGCCCGGCGGACGTGTACCTCTTTCTGAACCACCTTGTGGATTCCGAGGTGAAAAATGCGTCAGTAAGTAAAACTTTCATTATATTCATCATATATTTTATATTATGAAGTTATCAATAATTCTCAATGACACTTTGTTCGCTAAATGGGTAGTGTGTAAGTAGCTAATAGAATCAACAGGACCGGAATACATTAGGTCGCCAACCTATTTCGCTGAATCTAAAAAAGTAATACTTAGCTGGAGGTCGGACGGCATTAAGCGCAAAGCTTGTAAGCGAGAGTGTGTGGGGTGGAGCGTGGATCGTAAAAGTGTCGTAATGTGTGCGAGTGACAAGCAATGTCGAGCAGTGGCCATCGGCCGCACACGACGCCCGCTGCGCCTTTTCAACCCCTCACTTCTTAACATATCCAATAGATTTCAATACTTAGGTATAGGAAATACTATTTATTCTTAGTTACACTACAGGCTTTATGTTATCATACTTACAAATAGTGGAGAAATTCGTAAACTATCTACTGTAGTGTGCGTTTCAAGTTCGCTTTACGAATTTTCGAATGCTCGAAATATAAACAAATAGATCGACAATATATAGTGAGCCTCTCAATCTGTTCACATATAAAAGCTTTATTTTGTACTGGCACTGTACCGCGTTTTAATACGTTTCACAATATCTTTCTAAATTATATCCTATATATATGTTCTCATGTATATAGGTATATAAGCTACACTTCTATAAAGTATCATTAAACTCCGTTCAGTAATTTTCGCGTGAAAGAGTAACATCCATTTTATAACAACAAGCTTTCGTTTATAATATTAGAGAGGACTAACTATAATCCATTATCTGATGAAATTTTATTAAAATCGTAAAAGTATCCCAGTCAGTGAATGATACACAATCACAATCAGTCTTAAATCTAATCAATTTCGAGAAAATCTGATTCAAAACCATTCAATCACATTCAATCCTTTATCCCTGTGATACTCGTTTACAATAATTCAGTTTGTCATGAGACAGCTCCGCAGACTATAGATAAAAGGATCATGCGTTACCCGTATTCTTTTAACTTTTATGAGTCTGTTTTCATAATGACTACTTACGTATTCGCCTATAAACATTATTTATAATATTATACCTAAGTAAACACATTACTATGAATAAAATTTGAATAACATTAAATATTAAAACTAGTGTTTTTCTTAAAGAAAGACTCGGTGTTCGGTCTTTCACTTTAATGCTTCGAGTTTCAATTTACCCTCGAACTTACTTTAGGAGATTCTATTTCGGATCCCGTCTGAGCTTCGAACATACAAATTGAATCGAATCGTTTACAGCGATGCCTAAGTGCTTCTGAGGTGTAATATTTCCTCCATTCTCTAAGACTATTCGATCTCGTAATAATAAAATGTTTGATAATAGAATTCCTTTTCTGTTTATTCTTAAGGATTGCCAGTATTATATTTAACTAACATTTGCACGCGGCTTTGCTCGTTTCATGTCGATTTTGTTAACCACTTCTCTGTATTATATTGTTTTTGGATAAATTAATTGAATGTACAGACAGACACGCGAATTCTATAAATTTATTTTAT
Source organism: Hebomoia glaucippe (assembly GCA_025727935.1). Classification (NCBI taxonomy): domain Eukaryota; kingdom Metazoa; phylum Arthropoda; class Insecta; order Lepidoptera; family Pieridae; genus Hebomoia; species Hebomoia glaucippe. The sequence continues at coordinate 5,315,728 of JAOSYY010000013.1, read as the reverse complement.
ATTTAGATAAGAACGCAATTTTTTTATTAACCATAGCTTTATACTATGATTAAGTTCTAGAATTAAATTAAATGGGGATTTGGAAATAAAAATGAACTATGACTACTCGTATAGGTCATATTGGTGCGTGGGCCTTAGGAGCTTCCGGTGGGACCCTAGCTCTTTTGGCCCTGGCTGCACTAGCGTTGTACCGCGGCTGGCGCTATGAACAGGAACTTGATTCTCTTCTATGGAAAATCGATTTCAGAGATCTACATCTGCCTGATGACGAACAGCGCGTCAACAAACTGAGTAGGTAAACAGAATTTATCAATGTTGTTTGCATGACTGTGTTTTAAACCTTCAAAAACCATTTTTCCGACCTATTTTATTATTCGATATATTTTACGGTCTATTTATTGTGTGTTTAAATAGTGCTCTAGGTGATGTCTTTTAAAATACTCTATTACTCTTCTATAGCTAATACATAATTGCAAGCCAATGATTTTAAGTTTTTATATTGTGCCTTGCTTGAAACATTAGTATCAACTCAGGTATTCCATATGACACAACACGGTAAGTTATAAATTTATAATAAGGAAAAGAAAACTTTATTTTACTTATATTATTTTAAAAATGCTTTGTATTTTTTAATTCGTAAAAAATTATGACAAATAATGACAATTACACATACGGACTGAACTATATAGTCGTAGAGATTAATTAATATAAATTTCCGTAACAGGAAATCTTAGGATATTTTTCATATTTAATTCATTTTTAAGGGTTAACCCTGAAAATTGAAGTGTATAAAGCTGTATTGTAACCGTTATCATAAAAGGAATATCTCTCGAAGACAAGTGTCAATTATTTTAAAAATTAAGCAAATCAAGTTTTTTAAAAACGAAAACAAAATTGTTTATGTTTGATTATTTAGTTTTATGTAGATTTACGAGATTAATAAGACGTCGACTAGGAACAATATGAAAATTTAATCAATCTGCTTGCCTTTCTGGACTCGAATTTCTCGAACCAAATATTTGGAAAACAATTTGCTAGAAGTTATTCTATAAGTTATGAAATTTTAAATAGCGAAGTGATTGTACTTTTAAGTCCAGTCGAGTACAGAGCAAGTTGGTCAGAGATGATTTTTTCCAGCAAGATAGCAGCGCGGGCTTGAACACGAATTCAAGCAACGCGATATGTGAGAAGGGTAGCACTGGGGGTGCGCGTTCCAGCCAAGTCTCCCTCAGCTCCAACCCAGACCTGGATTTCCGTTACTCCGCCATATTTACACAAGTAGCCTTCTATAGAGGTCGCTTGCTAGCTGTCAAGCGCGTGAGGCGACATCACATCGATATCAACAGAGAGATAAAAAAGGAATTGAAAATAGTAAGTAAAATAAGTGTGTTATATTAAATAATTTGACTTATCATCTTTAACAAGTCACCTTAGGTGATAATTTCCAACTGTTACAGTATTTTCATCTGGCTAGACTTTTAAATATAAAAATCTCATAGGTTTTGTTCACATCGTGAACCAATTTCTTCATAATCAGTTAAGTACTTAACCGATCATATTTGCTCTCGTTGTGGTCCAACTTCAAAGATAAGAATGTTTATCTAATATATAAAAGTCCCATATCACAATGTTCGCTCCCATACTCCTCCGCAACGGCTCGACTGTTACTCGACTCGAGAATTAGCTACTATCTCTTTTTCATCCCCATAAATGTTAAAGGTGGTACATCTCTAAATTTATATTTTATTTTTTAGACAATTTATTTTGTTTTTATTTTTGTATGATATATATAGAAATACATACAACCCCTAAGTTTTAAAGGCAATTTCAATCTCTTTTGAAGCGATTCAAAAGAGATTGAAATATAAACATTTATAATTCAATCAATTATAAAAAATAAAATTGATAATGTGCCTTTGCCTTAAGCTCATCTATTCATAGCTAACATAAAAGAAGTAGCTACACATTTTTCCTAAATAAATGTTGAGCTTTCATCTTTAGAACCAAAGAAGTCAGACAAGAGCCGTTTCTATTAGGCTTGGTGAAAACAAATATTTACATAGAGATTTATTACGATGATATTCATTTTAATTATAATTTCTAAGGTGATTAAACTCGAAAACTCACAAAACATATACAAAGTAAACTAGCGTTGATTGGTGGTCATAAAAGAGCTTTACTTTCTAACGTATGAGTGAAGCCAAAGCTAATCACTGAGATGAATCACAAATAAGCCAACCGTGAAAGAAGGTTTATCTGTATTATTAAACTGTCGGAGCGCAAACGACAACATTCTCAGAATAGTCTTTCTTAAACGACTAGATGATGCTTCAGATAAATCTTACTCTGTACGACTTTCACACGCTTCAGGTGAAACAGATAAATAATTTTGTTAGAATAAAAAGAGACAAATATATAGTTTTAAAACTCGACAGTGTTGACGGCACTGCAATCTATTACTTAACATTAATCATCTTGCTTTTGTTGTGTAGGATTTATCGTCCTTAATTTATCATGGCAAGTATTTTTTAGAATACACACTTGCTGAAAAAAATAACCAAGATTTTGTCCTAAAGAATTTATTTTATTTAAACACATATGAGCCTAGTTCATTATATTAAGCTGTTCTTTTTAAGATTTCCGAATATAATTCTGATTTATGAAATCCATTTACACTTTATAAAAGACTATAATAAAACAATTAGTAATTATATGTAGAAACATCTGTTATATTTTAAGGGAATAAAAATGTTTTAATTTCGCTAATTATTTTATACTTATACAAACCAGTGATTATATTAATTATTTAATTATAAAAAAATCTCTTAGACTATTTTATTGTAGTGTCAATGCTTAGATATCAGTCGCTCAGGCTACGTTTCGGTATCAAAGACCTATTAAATAGGACGTTTCAAACAATATTTGATGAACTATATAACAACAATAATAAATATAACAATAATAAATCAAAAAGTTAAGTATCCCAACACAAAAAAGCTAAGAACGACCGATGATGTTAGCTTCCAAAAAAACCACATCAAATTCGCCCCATTAGTTTAGAAAGGACGAAAGACGATGCCACAGAAAGACAAACCGACACTTCAGTTTTTCAACACATCTCGTTGATCGTCAGGCTTTAAAATTATAGGTGGCAGTCTATATCAATACAGAACCCAAATTTAATTAAATCTCATCGATACGTAACGAAACCCACACAGTCACTTCAAGGTATCATTAATATCTCTTTGTTACAGATGCGGGATTTGCAACATGACAATATAAATGGCTTTGTGGGCGCATGTATTGAGCCGCCTAATGTATGCGCTCTCTCCGAGTACTGTACGAGAGGTAGTCTTAAAGTAAGTTATTAAAAAAAAACAGAAATCTACAAAATCGAATTGTAAAATTCTTTCAGCCTCATATACCCTATTTATAGAAGGCAGCTATAGATTATACAGTATTACGCTACGATTAATAGTAGTGCAATATCAATGAAAAATGTTGCAAACAACTGGGACCATTTATTATTTTTGAGAGTTTCCGTTGTATATCCTGCCTATACGATTAAAGTTATGCAAACATTTCAGAAGAAAGAATTGTTATTCGTAAAAAGATTAATAATAAAGTTCTCGACGGTGTGTGACTTACCTCTTAAGTTTAACCATTTTAATGGTTATCAAATTATGTGACGCACACGAAGTTGCGCGTGTCAACTAGTTATTATATATGTTAACATCGCATTTCTCAAAAAAGCGTTAAAGTTTAACATGAACTTAACTTTTTCCAGGACATTCTCGAGAACGAGGACATAAAACTGGACAATATGTTTATAGCCTCGCTTGTCGGCGACATTATTAGGGTATGATGCGAGAATTTAATTTTAAATATTTTGTGTTATATTCGATTATGTAATTATAATTGAGCTTAAAGAATTTGCTTGGGTTGTGCTACAGTATCCAAAATAAAAAACAATTCTTAATGTGTATATTATATTTTTTAAAATCGAGTATTTTTAAACAAAGTGTCTATGTACATATAATATGCAAAAAAAATAATATACCAGGTGTATATTACTACATTTTCACATTTAACCGTTGAACCAATTAATTATTTGTTATAATTAATAGAACAATTATATCAAAAAAAACATCACTGAATCTGGGAAAAAAACTACGTGACGTTCATTTGAATATTCTTTCTTATTTTATAAATTTCTACGCAACGGAATAAATCTAGATATCGATGTATTTATCAGGGAATGATATTCATTCACGAGTCCCCGTTGCAATACCACGGTGCACTACGACCATCTAACTGCTTAGTCGATGCACGCTGGGTCGTAAAACTTGCCGATTTTGGTCTCCGGGAATTCCGTCGCGGGGAGCTTCCACCTGCCGATCCTACCACATTACGATCTCATATAGAAAGTAAGTTCACAATATCTACATACGTAACAAATATTTATATTGCAACATTTAATGAGTAAAAGTGTACTAAATTTTGTATAATTTTTTGGGACTACAATCCTCGAGAGGGTACGCAGAACAACTCACTAAAGTTTCACCCTAATCGGTCTCATAATTTAAGAACGTTGTAAAGACAAAAATACAAACGTAGTTTTCTAAAGATTTATTAGCAGAAGATAATAAAATATGACACTCGTTACGATCTATGAAGTCGTCGTATTTAATTAAAGTATCAAATATTACTATAAATATAAAACAAAATAGAAATTATCAATAAAAAAATTTCAATCGTAGATATCTGTGCTCTCTTTTACTTTTATTTTATGCCGAAGTTTACTTACCACATATTAAAAGGAATCCATAAAATAAAGCATAATATATTACTGTTTTATGAAGCCACTTTTACGTATCTTAATATTGAAACATAATGCTTGAGAGATATAAAAATCGGCTATAAAATTGCTTTCCATCAACATCTTGCGTACATGGATTTGAGTTATAAAGTATTCCTAATATTTATACTCGTTGTTGAGAAAAAGCTATTGCATATTATTTTTATATGCAATAGCTATATAGTTATATAAAGTTTTGGGTCAAATGTCGGCCGACCGAGAAGGTAACTTAAGCATTTGTGCTATTTTTGTTCAGAGTTCTTTTAAATGTTGCTATATTAATTCATCCCATCAAATTATTAAGTCCTAATTTTTAGGTCTAGTCTACTTATCACCGGAGCTCCTCCGATCAGCCGGTTGGGGTAAAGATTCATTCCCTACCTCACTGGAAGTGAGGTGTGGGTCAGCGACAGCCGACGTGTACTCGTTCGCTTTGCTTCTCTACGAATTACATACGCGGCGGGGCCCATTCGGTCCCGGGGCTCCTTCCCCGCCGTCGTTGTTACGTCGCCTAGCGCATCCATATCCCGCGCCATATAGGTAGGTATGTGTCTCAATAAACGATATGATTCACAAACCTCTGTCCTCCAACGAGTATACTCCTAAACTCTATAGATAGTTATATTACTCGAATGTGGTGGGAGGAACTACTAATAATTAATAAGTTCCGTCCGGGACACTTACCACCGTTCATAGTTAGAAAAGTCGTGAAGTGCCGTGTATGTTTCGATTTCAGTCTATGAATTTCCGAATACTCGAAGTAAAAATAAATAAGGCCGGCAGCAGAACATCACTAAAAATTATAAATGACAACATAGCTAAGGCCTTAAAGTTAGCTACATGTCTTCTAGATCTACTAATCTTGGATATGTCCATTGTCCATGGGCGACAGAAATCACTTAGTATAGGTGAACTGTATGATCGTGAAAAAGAAATAATAATAAACTATCTTTTTCCCGCGGCTTCGAATGCCATGTCGATTTCAAGAAACACTTCTTGACGTCTATTATATTACGTATATTTGGGTAAATTTATTGAATTAACACACGGCTTCTACTGATTTATAATAAAATTTCTCACTCATCTGCGATATTGTTAAGATAAGTAATTACGTGCATAAGTTGTTTTATTTTAGACGTTATCATAATGTCAATGCGGAAAAGCTGCAAATTGAAACTAGTATTTTATATAGCAAGTCAAATAAGCCTTAAAACAATCTGTATTAGTTCCACTCTAACTCTCGTATTTATGAAGAAGAGGCTATGAGAGAGAGGAAAACTTCTCGACATTTTCCGTTTTTTTTTAATTATTATAATTAATTAATTATTGGTTAAGGTTTATATAAACATACATAACTAATCGTGAAGGTTAGCTATATATGTATTAAGTACTGAAAGCAACTTTATAAAGTTCTGTTTATCCCTCTGACCTTTATCAAAAATTCCCAGATCTTTGTTTATGATGGTTCTTCTTAGATTTTCAAGGTACTAATATTTTATAACTTGCAAATCTTACACTGCTTTTGTTAATCGCGACAAATATTATTATAAAGTTTTATTAAAATCCGTCTAGTAGTTTTCGCGAGAAAAGGTAACAAACATCCACACTCACAAACATTTGTAGTATTAGATAGGGTAGCCTCTAACGATATTTTATTGCCGGTAGACCTCCGCTAGAAGCACTAGCGGATCGGTTTGATTGCGTGAGGGAATGCTGCGCTGAATGCTGGGTAGAGGAGGCGAGTGCGCGGCCAGATTTCAAGGCGATACGCGCACGATTACGCCCACTCCGAAAGGGCATGTGAGTACATACAGAGCTGCTATGAATTCTTGCATCTTTAGTTAATCATATAGTTATACGGTCAATTCATACCGAACACAATCTTTGCAACTACAAAGATGATCTTTTTAGAATGGTCATAAGCTTCAACGGCAACTTTTTTTTAGGAAAGCTTTTGTTACGCTTATACGATTAATTTGATTCTCATAAGATACAGTAAAAGGAAACTGAATAAGGTAGAAATATAAGTCAATATTCTTTCGAGGAGTTCATTGGTTTTTTTGTTCGATCATTTATTGATTTATGAAGTTACACGCCAAAAACGTGTAACTTCATAAATTTTCCGTGCATGCAAATATTTACCACTCTTTGGTTGCATCTCAACCGCATACTTCCGTTGTGTTCGTTACGTATAGAGTTCAATTTCAATTTTAATTACAGGAAACCAAATATATTTGATAATATGATTGCTATGATGGAAAAGTACGCTAATAATTTAGAAGCGCTTGTTGATGAACGCACAGATCAATTACAAGAGGAAAAGAAGAAAACAGGTAAGACAATTCTTGTAAATTTTAATAAGTAGGTATTCGTTTAATGTTAACATTTTCCTTCCAAACACTATTTCCTATCTCGATACAAAGTATGTATTTGGTAGTATAAAGATTATATAAAACGCGCAAACTTTTCCCATTTCAAAAAATCGCTCTATAAAATATAAGAGTATGCAACTAAATTAGATACATCTAACATAAATAATCATATGTATACAAAAGTCGCAATAGATCATTTACATAAATAGGAGTATGACAGCCGATCAACTTTGGTCACGATCGAAAACTAGCTTTGAATGTGCTTTGGTCCACTGACCTACTGTGATATCAATTTTGTGTTTTTGTTTACTTAAGTAAACGACTATCTATTTTTTTACTTAACTAGCTTCTGCCAGCGGCGACGCTAGCGTCCATTTCGATTTTAACACCTTAGGTTGCATTATTGGACTTTTATTAGGGATCCCTATTTTTTTTGAAAATATAATATAGCCTACCCCTTTAGGCTATATTATATTCTTCTTCTTTCTTCGATAAATGTACTATCCAATACTGAAAGAATTTTTCAAATACAACTAACGGTCCCTGACATCAGCGCGTTCAAACAAACAAACTCTTCAGCTTTATAATATATAGATATACCAATTACTAATTCTATTGAAAATTATTCGTGATATCCTATAATTTATTAATAAGGTAAAAGGTATTTGTGTTCTATTTTCTCTTCTAACTCCACAATGGTATTTGCATAAGTTCATTGAAAATACACGCGTCGTTTCTACTGATTTATTATTTGTATACATTTTTAAATGTTTCGATATACGTATAAATTTTATTTATGGCCAGTATCTTATGTTGCGTTTATCAGAGGCGTTGCTAGAAGAGATGCTGCCAGCACCCGTAGCGGAACAACTAAAGCGAGGCCGTCGCGTATTACCCGAGAACTATGACTCGGTCACAATATACTTCAGCGATATTGTCGGCTTTACAGCGATGTCTGCTGAAAGCACACCACTTCAGGTACAGATAAAATTTAGAAAACCAAATGTTTTCTTTATCAGATTGTCAGCAGATAAATAAGTTTTTTTTAAATTTTCAGGTCGTCGACTTCCTTAATGACCTGTATACATGCTTCGACTCCATATTAGAAAATTTTGACGTTTACAAAGTAGAGACAATCGGTGATGCATATATGGTTGTAAGTAATCTGTTATGTTTATTATTGCATGTCTTGTCAATTTATATAAACCTATCGTAGCTCTCTTTGAACTTTTAACGATTATTTTTTTAGTTAATTAATCACATCTTGATATTTGTAAGTTTACTAACTGTGCCTAGCGGCTTCACCCATGTAGGAAGAAATATATCCCATAACCGTCTCTAGAGACGGACCCTAGGGTCTTATTGATTATTATACCAAACTTTACCAAAATCCGTTTAGGAATTTAAACAATAATTATTATACACGGACTTATGTTAAAACAGCTAATAAAGACTAGTTTTTACTCAGATACATTCAACTATTTGAATTAAGAATCTAAAATAAAAAAGCCGCCACGACTATCACGATATTAGGTGTACCCTCGTTATGTAGGGACGTATTGAAACTGGTAAAGATGTGTCTCTCATATATATGTTTCGTATTTTGTCAGGTGTCAGGGCTTCCGATTAGAAACGGTATCCTTCATGCTGGGGAGATAGCATCGATGGCACTCGCTTTGCTCTCAGCTACGCGGGCCTTCCGCGTCCGGCATCGACCCGACCAAAGGCTTCTACTGAGGATTGGCATACATTCGGGTAAGCCGTAGCAAGTACCATTATAGAGTTTAGAAAAAAAAAAGGTCTTATTTTTACACAACATTTCCTTAGTAATTATTTGACTTCATCTAATAAGATAAGAAAAACGAAATTTGTCCAATGTTCTCGGGAACGAATATTCGGATTAAAAAAATAATTCTTTCATTTAATAATGCAATAATTAAACAGGTTATATGTAATCATTACGAAGTTTTATGATGAAACTATTGAGAACATGGAAAACAATTACCATTGAAATGAATCTGCATCACTGCTTTAAAAATATTTATCACGCAGGTCCCGTGTGTGCAGGCGTCGTTGGATTAAAAATGCCACGATATTGTCTGTTCGGTGATACAGTGAATACAGCGAGTCGATTTGAATCAACGGGTGTTCGTAAGTATTTTATGTCGATTCGTTTGCATGTTCCAACAAACTAAATAAGATAATCATCGAGAATGCCTAATTCATTATTTCAGCTCTCAAAATACACTGCAGCGCAACGTGCAAAGCGTTACTCGACCAACTAGGAGGGTATATATTAGAAGAGCGAGGGATAGTGTCCATGAAAGGCAAGCGTGATCAAGTGACGTACTGGGTGCGTGGTGAAGAGCCCGCGGCTGCCGCCAGTCGCATGAGACGTCGCGCCATACACAGAGAAGGCACACCTCTTTCCACCAATAAGCGGAACAGGAGTTCCCTGAAGACACGGGGTTGGAAGAATCAAGTAGGCGGCTTGCACAGGTATGTCATCATGATTTTTCAGAAACCAACCAGAGTTAGATTCGCTAAAGTATATATTTTAATACCTTTTTCTTGCACATTAAAGCGCTGATAGCCATTTTTATAGATATAAATAGGAGTTTGTTATTTCAAAAATAATATATTGCGCATGCGCAGATGTGGATCAATCGTTATGAAATAGTAGCCTAAAACATATGATGATAAAGTAATTTTTATCACATAAGGTTGAATTCGGATTCTTCATTCGTTTAAAATGCTATTACCGTATACCATCTGCATATTATTTACATCTTGTTTCTAAACATGACACAATTGATTTTACAGATGTTGCAGTTTAGAATCTCCAAAGAAATTACGATTTGCTTCAGGCAATCACCTAGAATGTCATACTGATAGTGCACTCCATCACCGCAGTGACGAATATTTAATGGAAGTAAGTTATACTAAAGTCTTATAACGACAACAATAATTAAACTAAAATTATACTAGTTTAAAGTGTTATAAAATACTCTTAATCTGTGGATTTTGTACACATTCCAGATTCAACTTAGATTTCTTTCGTTAAACAAGTTAGTTTTAAGAGCTTTCGAGTATTAACAAATGGGAGCTTTACAATCCCCACCGTTTATAGGTCATCGGCGAGAACCGCGTGATAGCGAGCCCTCGCGTCGAATTGCTGGAGACTCCAAGCTTGCGGCAGGAGTACACGAGCGTGTCGTGTCCGATCATCGAACACGTACCTGAATGCGACATCCGGCTACTTGTTAACGGTTTACATGATCCCGCCGCAGAGCCACTTCTAGCTGACGCTTAACAACTTACCATTAACATTACAGGAATACAAAATGAGTGATTTATTTTAGCCGCTGCGTCGATTAATAGAGAAACCAAGTGGACTGTACTTATAGACAAGTATTTAGTTGCCATTACTTTGTAATTATACAAGTAGTTGTAAATTTCCGTCAATGTTCTTACATGAATGGAAAATCAGTATACCTAAGGGTAATATTGTTATAATCAGTATACCTTGGCAGCTGTTTTGTTGGATAGAAAATCCAAGTAGACTGTTCTTACAAGCCAATAAATTTTTAATGGCACTCCTATATCGTCCATGTTAATAAACTTCACAAAATAGTGGAAAGATTAATAACCATAAAGATTTTTATACCTTAACTATTTTCCCGTCTATTTGCACAGTATCTTAATTCGTTATTTTTTCAATGCAGTTTCAATTTATAATGAAGTTGTGCAATTCTCAAGTTTTTCATTATTTTGTCCAACAAACATACATAAATAGAGGACAGAGGTGAAATATCCTTCATAAATTTGCTTAGTAACTTCCCAGAATTTTTGTCTACTGAAAATACATTTCATTGAACAATAGTTTATATTCATATTAACATTTTTATTATTAAATACCTCATAATATCGATTATATAAAATTTTCGCTAGCCTTCTTTCTAATGGCAAGTGAAAATAATCCTATTGAATTGTATAGTACTTAGTAGTTATGATAATTTTCTCTAGATATTTTTTTATGTAAGAAAAATGAATGTAATATCGCAACTCTTGATTTAAATGGACTAGTTAAACTATTTATAGATAGAGAATAGCATTTTGACAGTTATTAGTAATAAGTCATGTTACTCCCTAGTCATTAGACTAGGCACCACACAACCACTGCAATCTAGATTACAAATTTTTATAAGTTTAAATATAAAAATTGAATATAAACAAACTGCAAATCAAACTTGACATAG
>JAOSYY010000013.1:5271294-5291155 GCA_025727935.1 Hebomoia glaucippe | reverse complement strand
TATCTATTTTTTATACCCCTAAAGGACCAGCTCGGTCCACCCCAAATCTTTTAGACATGTTTTTGTATTTCTATTGTTTTTATGGTGTAAAGTTACAAAATAAATATAACAACACAACGATTGCCGGGTCAGCTAATTATTAAAATAAAAATATTAAACGGTTCATACAGTATTTTCGGTGTGTGATCATCATATAATATACTGATACAATATAGATCCAATGTCAACCGTATGTGCGAAAAATCGCATTCAGATGATTTTTTTTAGTTATCACTTTAGAAGTGAGGTTCTGCATCCATAACTTTAAAAGGCAAAATAGGTCAAGAACACATTAAATATTAAGAATAGTTGAATCGGATTACGTCAATTGGACCTACAATATCCATTTTATCGTAGAATATAGATTTATATACTTTTTTATTTATTAGTTCTGTTAAAAAGTAATCCCCAAAGCTGTTTTCCATCACTTTCATTACATATTTTTTTTATAATGAGCATTTTGAATATTTTTATTTAAAAAATGTAGGAATGTGAAGCTAGACCCTAGGACCTAGACTCGTGAACTCTGGGACAAAACCGTAGACATCTTAAAACTGTATAAGATCGACGATAATGTACGAAAGCATTGTTCGGAATAAAGTAAAGGAAAGGACCAGGAAACAGATCTAAGTAAGTAGAAAAGGACATGGTGTATATACTTACATACAAGCTCCCTTTAGCGCAATAGTCTGTTAGCAGCAGCACCCTCAATGGTTCAACGACAGCGCCGATAAAGGAATTCAGGTTATCGTGTCGCAAGTCCCGCAACAGCCGCATTTCTTTCATTACCTCTCGGCATATATCCTAAAATAAAAACTCACTAATTAATCACAAAAAATAAGCGTCATTTTTCTTCTTTTCTAAATTTCTTGAGCTTCTTCTTATTAAAAAAAAAAAAAAAAAACAAAATTATGAGTGCGTGCTACATGGTTTCACGACAGTAATCTAGTATGGCGCCATCTCCATTTTCACTAAAAAGCGAAAGTGATTATGTTAGCTATCAAAATATAGAAATCCTACAAGATGGCGCTACAAAATAGGTTGAGTTTATACCCTGTTGCGTCTTTTTTAAAATTTCTTCGATAGTAAAATACTAGTGAAAACATGGTTGTACAAATTATTAGAAACGTTTGCGTGATAAGCCTATACGCACGTATCTATATAAATAAAAAGAATTTGAATCCATAACCTAATCAATATACATATACACATAATATGAGATTTTTGCTATCTCTTATCATTTCAGACAGCTGTATAAATAGCGCTTTGAAATTATGTTTATGACGAATTTATTTACAATTTTCATTTCACTAACTATCTTCATTAGGAATGTGTTTTCTTCTTTATTAAAATATTAATCTCGTGTCAGCAAGAAATATTTTCATATTTATTATGTATGTCCTAACGAAACAACTTTAAAACCAATTATAAAAAGGTATTTTATTTATTATAATTTTACCTTTTTCTTTGAAAACTTGAGTTCCTTAATCCTTACAACGTTTCCTTTATACTGAGCTGTTGGAGTGAATATCTGCGTACAACATTTGCTTTCGCCTGATATGCCACTGGCTAAACTCAACTGAAAAAAATACTTTTAGTTAAAAAAATAACATTATCATCGATTTTTAATGATACAAATATTTTGTAATACTATTTAAAATTAAAATTTATCAGTAAATATAGAAGTGTACTTTAAACATCTTGAAATGGTCCTTCACATACTAAGGCTTGATTACATATTAAGTTCATGTATTTAATTCTCAGCAAGTATCACGACTTCGTAAACTAAACAACAAACATCGAATACAATTTTATTTTTATTTTTAATCTCAGTGACATATTATACGGGTATAAAAAGTACATATTATTGAAAACAAAACATTTTTTATTTCATTGCATTTACCTTACTGGGTGACCAAACAAAGCCGCTACCCAAATAACCCCCTATTTCATGTGGATCAATCTTCCACAACAGACCCTCGATTTCTTGTTCAATCTTCCATTTACGATAAATGCTAATGGTGACGACGAGGGTACAGAACAGTGCCACAGCAAGTGTACCCGCAACCACCAACGACGTTATTTGGGAATCATCTTTGGGACATTTTTCATTGAGAAATCCACAAGATGGCTCATCTTCTGGCTTGACGCTGTCCGGCCAATCAATTGGCAATCGAGAATTCAATTTGTACTCCTATATAAATCAAAGATAGTAATAATAAGTAATATTTAACTGCTATCAAGAGTTCATAAATAAAACAGAACGAGATAAGAGTTGGATCACACAGGATTGTTTAATTACGACTTATTCATTTATTATGACAGATAACTTGGTAATGGCAATCAGATTAAACAAAAGAGTTTAACTCACTTCACAGACATTACTAATAAGGGATTAAATAAATTGTAAGAACGATTACCAAACGTAGAGAAAGACGTTCATAAGTTTACCATAAAAAATTAATAATATGGTCGCCAATAAAGAAAGCAACCTTAATATCCCGAGGAGATACCTATGTTTAGAGACATATTTGCAAAAACAAAATTTCAACGTTATTTTGTTATAATTTTCTTAATAACTTGTATTCAAGATGATTTCATATAGTATCTTTCACTACTTTCTTACTACTATTGTAAACGCGAAAGTTTGCTAGTAAGTATGGGTATTTACTCTTGTACGCGAAAACTACTGAACTGTTTTTAATGAAACTTTATAGCTCATACATCAGAATAACACAGATTATAATTTATAAAGATATTTTGATGCGGTTAAAAGTCCGGATCAAGTTATCAATATATATATTTGAATCTGTGAAGTTTAATTTATAATAGTCAATTGTGATTGATTCTGTTACAAATTTCTTAAACCATACAATATATTCAAATAAAAGGCCAACAATGTCTAAGATCTACCACATTACGGATATCCTTGTACGCCGGATTACAGGTACTTAATGACTTGACCCTCAAGCAATTTGACCTTTATCTCGTACAAAAAAACGTGTAATTAGTGCAATTACTCACAGGAAACTCTCGAGAGGACTGCTGGAAGTGTCCGACGGGTATCATACTATGTGAGCAGTTCACAACATTGTCGGTTGAATTGATGGGCTTGAACGCTAACACGGAGAAGTTACCTTCGGAATCGGCACGCTCATCCAGCCGAATTGACATCCCAGACACACCTAATATCATTCAATAATCATGAAACGTCGAGATGATGCTGATGTTATAAATATAAAACTTTTTATATTCGTTAATCAATTTACCAAAAACGGACGGATAAATTTGAATGTATCCTGACGTACAATTTGTTGGAAACAAGCAAAGGATTTGTTTTCTTCTAGAAGTAAATCTAATTCTGATGTCAACGCGGCTAATTAATATTGTAAATGCGGAAGTGAGGTTGTTAGGTTTTCTTATAACAACTGGTTTTCCCTAAACCGATTTTTATGAACGTTTGGCAAAGAAATAGAAGTTTATATAACTTATATTCCTGAGTAAATACGCAAGTTATACGGAGACCAGCTATTACGTTTTTAAATCGTAATTATAAAAAGTTGTCAAAAGGTAATTTGTAAAAAAAGTAGTATTTTCTTCCAATAATTTAACAGGTCACATTTTATCTTAGTAAGGAAACTATGGATAATACCTAAAATAAATAATACAGGCATGTTATAAAAATACTCACTCTTAAATGGTGTAATTTCTATCATTTTGGAAATGATACGGGTCCCATTAGTGGCAATACTCATTAGCTTTACTTGCGTGAGCGTTTCGTTCTTATTAACAGTTTCCTCTTCAATCAATTTGTGTAGTGCAGTGGCATACAGTTTGACCGAATCATACAGGTACGCCGCATATATAGACACGTACTAAAACAACATCGGTTTAATTGTTTTACTATAATCAAAAAGGGTCCTTCATTACTTCGATTAATTAATTTTCACAAGAATTTTTAGATATATGTAAATGCCAATATACATACATATAGACAGTATGTATGTATATTGGCTACAATTACCATAATGCTAACCGTCTGAGAGACAATTCCAACACTTAACTAAAGTAGCAATGTATACTCGAGAAATAACAAAAATACAAACTTTATTATAAAATGTTTTCACAAGTATACAAATTCAAGTCAAGTTATGAAAATACTCCAAAATTCGCAGAGAAATGAATCTAATCTACTTAAAATAATCTCCCAATGAAGGCATTTAATTGAATATATATCAACCCTTATTAATTATGTAATAATATTGAGAATCTCATATTGTTTCGTTAATGTACAGCAAAAGATATATTTACCTTAATAAATTTATTTTCAAAGACAGCCGGTAGCGGAAACTCAAAAGGTTCCTTTGTATTGTACACTTGCACTTTACTCGTGAAATTTTCGTAACTTTTTTCTGGCTCCGACGAAACAACTACTAACAGAGATTGAGCCCTTTTCCTAAATTCAGGAGTATTCTGACAAAACGTCTCTCGACCATGCTCTCCAGCCTCTGTAATAACCAATTACCACTCAATAGATAATATACATTTATAGAAATGTGCAATAATCTTTTGTATACTCACTCATTAAATATTTCAAGGAGTCTTTGAAAGCGTAGGTCATCATGTCTACAAATATCACCATGTATTCACCCTTTACAAACAATTGTAAGGATTCCATAGCGGTCATCATGTCGTTCAAGCCCGCTGGTGAACCAAGGAATACATATACTGTAATCAGTTAAAGAACATTATGTATAAACTCCTTTTGATACCATTAAACATGAAATAATAATCACAGAATAGAGTTTAGTCTATAAAAATAGATTGGATGATAGCTAGGAGATTGTTCGACTTACTTCTAGTTCTATTCTTAGTATCTTGTATAAACTGATACCAGAAGCCAGGGGCACAGCAAGTCATCTTCTCTTCACAGCACTTAAAACCATCGATAACAGGGCGCTGATGGTTGACTGTCATGTTATTTTTCTTTGCGTGATTTTCCAACGTCAAAGCGACCGTTACCCAAGTTTCTTCGTACAGTATGGAAAATTTATTCCATCTGTAGTAGCGCAGTAATGATATTACGGATTTCGTAGCCTGAAATTAACAACGTATAAGGCTTTTTCCTAAATGTTCTGCTACTGAGGAGAAAATGCTAATAGTGCACACCCATTCGTACAGTTATTTGTTATATCAACTAATAAATCATATATATTATGGAAGTGGTAAATATTCAAAATAATTCCTACATGGATTTAACCAGGATCTTATTTAAAATTGTTGAAATCTACAAAGTGTCCGAAAAGAGACTAATATAGATGTGTACCATACCTCAATAACATACTCGTATCTCTTATTTATACAAAAATCTAATATGAAAATTTATACAAAAAAGTCAGTATATATTGGGAAATTACATATAAATACATAATTTATGTGATTATACCTGTGCATCTGGCGGTTCCAATCTCGCAAAATTAGGTAATTTGGATGTTTGATAATCGGAACATTTCTATAACAAAATAAAACAACATTAATCTCGAATATGTAAGATAAATACAACATTATGATTATACGGTCTTGTATTTGGCAAAAACTCTATTTAACAATGTGTAGATGGAAAATTTAGGAAAGCAAGTTTCTATGTACTAACGTATGAGATCATTGGCAAGTTTCTAGACTGCGCTATGATGGCCTCCGTATGACACCGCCCCTCTGGCCCGAAGAACGCAACGACTCCTGAACAACTCATGTCCGTGAGATGCCTGGTCGCCGTCACCGTGTCGCACTTGGTATCATTCCACGCCAGAGATAGATGCACGTCTGGCAACAGGGTCGTACTGTTGTTAATCTGTGAACAAAAGTTAGACATTGCTACGAGATCTACCTTTAAAACATCTAATAATTACAATAGTAGACCAACATGAATCTTAATTAATAATGTTATAAATGCAGTAGCGGGCATTGTATAGAGGCAGCTTATGTTATGCCTAAATACCTTAATAAGCTAAATATTACTTCTGTTTAAATTTAATTGTAGTATTATAAAATTTTAATAATTATTATTGCTCCGAAACGTAATAAGGCATTTGTGAAAAAAAATACTATCCTTTACTTAGTCAAAGTTGAGATTTTTAAGACACAACTAAAAAAGTGCCTTTATGCAATACACGCCATTGAATAAATACAATATTTTTTAAGTTTTCAATATATTATCTACAAAGTAGGTAAGAAATACATAATTTGATCTTAAAACTGTAGAATAATGTTTACCTCTTCAAGGGCCATTGAGAGTGCTCCAGATATTGCAAGCCCTTGTCTCGATCGGAGCTCGCCCTTGATGGAAGGGAGGTACCCGATAGTAATGTCGAACTTCTTAGGAACGAGTGCATCGACCGAAGACGCGGCCAGGAGGCCCAGCGCCGCGAGTACAAGGACCCGCGCGCCGTGCCACATGCCGTCGCCTTCACCGTGGCGTTAACACCTTCATAAATGATAACAAATTTATTAACATCTACAGATTATTCTTCCTCATTGAGAATGTGAGAGACGAGGTGGTCCGTGTAATTTTTATATTAAATCTAATATTTACACCAATTACTAAATGGCTCTTGTCTCTTGTTAGGTTCTATAGAGAAGACCCTAGTTAAAAGACATTGATGTAACAAAAAGTGTTACAAAATACTTGATACAATTTACATTTCATTATTGCAAAAATTATATTTTTTAATGTTTTCTCTACGAAAAAGAATAGAACACTATTAATTTGGTTCTCTTGGATTATATATGACTCATAGCATTCATAAAAGCTTTACTAACATTGTGAACACGAAAGTTGGTAGCTATGGATATTTGTTACTCTTTCACGCGAAAACTACTGAACAGATTTTAATGAAACTACAGATATATAGGTCCTACAACAGATAAAACATAAACTACATTTTATAAAGTACAATATATATATTCAACTGGGGCACGCTAGTAATTTATAAGTTGATCTAATGAATTATAGATCATAAATATGCAATACAAAGCTTCCAATTTAATCATTTTCTCAATTAATCTATCTTTATTCATTTATAGACTATTATATAACTTGCATTTTAATTTTAGATCGTATATATAGCTCTGCGTACAGCCGCGGTGTTCTGAAAGAAAACTGCTCCGAACGCTTTCTAGTAATACTAGTAAGCCATACATATACATAAAAGAAGCTATCTTTATGACTACATATACTATAGAATATATGAGTATGATAAAAATTACTTTAACTAACTTCGTATTTCATAGCTGAGTAATGTTACTCTGTAGATTGAAGTTAGAATTATGACAATGAGAGCAAATTTGATACTATTTATTATACGCCTTAGAAAATATTATTAATTTAGAGGAATCCTATAAATATAAAACCATTCAATGATAATATAAAATCATGAAACGTGACAAAAGGATTTCAAGAAAGACATAATATATTCAATGTACAAATATTCAGATAACAATTTATTTCATACATATTTCTTGAAGACATTATCAAAGTGATCATATAGATCTATTTTCGTAGTTCAATAAAAGGGAAGTCTTCCTGCCGCACGCTTTCCGCCCTCAAATGTTGGAATTACTTCCCTGCTGTCAACTAAGTAATTGGCTCACAGCCGGCGACCGATTAAACCAATTGACAAGACGCTATTTTGGCAATACAATTCTAGCTCTATGTGTTAGCAGTAAATTAACACGTTTAGGTAAATTAGGATATAATTGAAATATATATCAATTATCTACGTGGTAAATAACTGGATTAAGCTTTAAATATATCATATATTGTGTATAACAAAAAATATATGTTAATTCTGTACGGATAATGAGTTCTTGAAAAATATAATTAAATATATGGAGATAAGAATGCCTCTAGACCAACCCGGCCTAATTGTAATATACTTATATCTCTGTTGGATATGCAACAAGGAATCTCTATCAATTACAACAAGTATGGTGTTTAGGGGAATCCTTGCAGATTATCTATCCATAGTAATAGCATATCCATAATTTGTTGAGCTTTAGATATAATTAATTTGATTTTAATAGTAATAATATTTCCCTATAATTTATGCAATATAAAACGAAAAAAATTTCGCACAAAATACAAAGCGTTGAGCTAAATGGATATAAAATTTAGGTACTTCATGATACATTCCTTTCTTCTGAGAATCTTTTCTGGTAACAGATGCTTTGTCAAAACGGGTAGTATTGTCACAGCAATAGTCCATAACCGACAGTCGCCTTGAGATAACGTCAGCGATAACGCTCAAGTTATTTTTAGACATTAATAAAAATTCAAAGATTACGTATATTCGTAGAATCAAAAACTAGGTGGGCTTGTATTATTTGTTACAATGACGATTTATATCCAAGTAATATAAAGACGTTTTCCGTTTAGGTGTTTATTGTATCACGAAATACAAAGAATGAATTGATAGCATGCATATAGCCCATATTATCACTTTAACACTGTTGCGAAAGGAAATATATAAAATAAAATATAAATTTCAGACCAAAGTAAAAAGAATAACACTTTACTGTACATTTTAAATTCAAAATCTTTTATTCATTTAGGATACGGATTGAATAGTTTATGTATAGTTTGCATTGACGCTTGCCATTAGAATATTTTGTTACTTATCAAAGACTTGGTTTCAAGAAAATGTAATAAATGTATTTTCGTCATTTTTTAATATAGACCCGTGACTCGAAATAATAAAGCTGAGTTTGAACGTGATAAATAATAAATGTTTAGGTAATTTATTAAAGAATAGGCATTTAATACATGTCAAGTGTATAACTTCACTTCTCGTTAGAATATTATAGTCAAAAGTAACATTTTAAGTTGTTATTTAATCCAATATGCATTTTATTTCCTATCTTAAGTCAAATAGTCGTAACTAAAGTAGTTACTGACTTGACGTCAGTCTTTCTACATTTACATTTTGTAAAATAAAGATAAAATAAAAACAAAATATTATGATAACTAATAATATACAATAATTACATAAACATCCAATATACTATTGATTGGAATTGTAACTGGTGTTTTGAATTTTTTGTTATTAAAGTGTGAGTGCGATTATTGTGACGTCGACTGGATATGAACGCAAATAGTTAGTACAGAACTAAAAGAAATATTTATCGTCCTCGTTGTTATACATGACGTACATACGATTCAAATAATGAAAAGTAAAATGAAATATAATCTTTATAATACAAAATACAAATTTTAACTTGACGTTAGTTAAAATAATGCTTATAAAGAATAAATGCCCTGTCGGCATCTATTTCTTAAAGAAAGAATTGAGTATTGATCATTATCTTGTTCATTTTTTTAAGTTTTTTTTAAAACATTTAATTCTAATTAATGGAATATTTCTGGTACAATATCTATGTAACTTTAACACTTAATAATTATTATATTAAGCGAAAATGAGTTGAGCAAATTAATAAAATCAAAAGGCACTCTGACGACAGACCAGAACAAAGGTAAAGATGAAAATATGATATACAGGAAAAACATTATGTAGACTAATATTTGTATACATAAATATTAAATTAAAATTGTAATTTTTTATAGATTAAAAACAGGCAGTTTTAATGACTGTTAATAATTACAAAGGACTGATATGTACGTTTCTTTTACGTCAAAAATTACGATAATTAGGTACAACTATACCAATCAGAATGCTATTTTTAAAACCTCAATGCAAACCAACATATCAGATGACTTAAATAGTCGCATTAGTAACTAACCCAGTTATAATAATTTACATAAAGTTATAAATAAGTAAACTAATTAGATATATCATAATGATAATGTAATATACCATTTTTACGACACATTAATTTTATACTAAGTTATTACATTTCAAGTAATAAATATACATATATTCCCACTTACATTAAATATATGTAGCCTCGACTTTGGATACATATTTACTGAGCTATTAATAACACACCAAATACATAAGCACGCTGATTCAGCGGTCACACTGCTTAGACATTCATGAACTACATTTACATGTTAATCTCATAGAATAAAACAGGTATGTTGCATGCACCATCTTCAGTGCAGGCAAAAATTAATATTCTAATATCTATTTTCATGCGTAGCTTTCTCATTTTAATGTTATATACACTATTAATTAATGCATCGATAGATGTGGTTTGTTCGCTTCTTGAAGGCCAATACACTGAAGTGTTAAGAAGAATACAGAATTTACGTAATCATGATCGTGTGTAAAAATTTTAAATAAAAAAGCCGTAGTCTTATCGCTAGTATACAATGACACTTAGTAGAAATTTCTTAAAAATCTATACTAATATTATAAAGCTGAAGAGTTTGTTTGTTTGAACGCGGTAATCTCAGGAACCGCTGGTCCGATTTGAAAAATTCTGTCAGTGCTGGATAGTACATATATCGAGGAAGGTTATAAAGCTATATTATATTTAAAAAAAAATAGGTATCCTTATTAAAAGTCCAATAATATAAACTAAAATGTAAAAATCGTAATGAACGGGAGAGAAGCGGCTAACAACAGTTAGTATAAGATAAGCGCAGTTTTAATAATAAAGTACGAGATTAATTAACTTATATTGTACACAGTCGAATTAATTCAAAATTTTATTCTGCTATACAAGCGAAACTGAGTCTAAAAATCAACTGCCGAATATGACACTCACTTGATGCCATACACATAAAACAGAAAATCGTTGATTATTCTTTGATAACGACATTTTATTTATTTTTTTACATAGGTTGAAGTAGAAAGGCATACTCCATGCCTTTGATTTTGAACGCATTTGTCCAAGCCCGAAATTTACACCGGTTATAGAGAAATCTTGATTACTTTACGTAAAGCAAGGTAGGAATCGAATCCGAGACATTACTGATGTTTGGAAATTTTATGTGGTAAGCGGAATAGTTCGTTATTGTATCGATCCCGGCGAGCCGATGTTTGACAAGCCACTCCCCAACACACCCACCATACAAGATAATAAAAATCGACCACCTAGTCCCAGCCGACATACTAACACATTATTATTAGATTGATAAACATTGAGATATTTTTAGAATTTCTAATTGTCAACTTGCAAATATGAAATTAACTATACGAGTACTTAGAAACATTAACAAATATAATGTTATAGCTTAAATGGTAACAAAAAGCCTATTTTAGGTGCCCCATAAGCTTATCTATATAACACAATTTATAAGGAAACTGGATATCCAATGTAAATAATTATAAATCAAATTAAATGAGTCAGAATCTATTCATATCAAATAACTAAAAAAAAGGAAGCGCCTGGTCATACCTCAGAATCTTGAAGCCATGCTATGTTAAAAGTAAAATTATAAATCAAAATAATCCAGTCTCAAAAATCACTACCATTATACTTGCAGGTTCACTGTATACATTTATAGTATAAATAAGAAGTAATGCCAGTAAGAAATTTACAATTGGAGAAGGTTAATCAAAATCTATTTAAATAGAACAATTATACTTTTTACAAATAAATGTATAAAAATGGAGTAATTCTGATATATTATAAAGAAATCTCAAAAATCCAATATGACAAATTATTTTGCTAAAAATTAGAGACCGCTCAAAATTTTTTTTATTCTAAATATTTTATTTTTTCAAAACCTAGTTACTGTGCATGAATTATCTTCTTCTCTTTTTGATGTATAACTTTTATATATAGGGATCACCTATGTTTAAATTTATAATGTAAGTGTATCATTTGTGAAATTCAAATACAAAAATTTAACTAGATCAATTTGATCAATGAGTCAGCAGTTTTACCAAACACTTAGGTCTTAGTAACACAATAATAAAATATGGGATAACCAATTAAACAATTGTTAATTAAACTTAGAGAAGTTGTTTATGTGAAAAGTTGATTTTATTCAGTTAGTGAATAAATTGATAAGACTTTAGGACCAACCAACTGGAACTAAAATTTACATATTCCTTAAACAAAGCACAAGTCATATCAGATACTGAATAAGATGAGAAATTTGTAATATAAATCACATAAACAGTGTAATTTATGGATAAGAAAGATATTTTTTATTTGATTGATGATTTAGAGATATTTTGGTTTTGTTTGAAAGTAAAGGAGAGTTTGCATTACTTTGCAAAATTAAATTAGAAAGCAAATGTATAACTTTTTGTTTAAAAATGTCTCCATAAAACTCATTAATTCTAAATTAGTCATTTGTATTGGTGTTATAAAATTGCATTTTTGTTAACAAAATACTTAAAATTCCTATGTCTTAATAAAATTTACTCACCATAAATCTTAAGAAATTTCTTTAATCAGTTTTATCTTCAAGCACTTAACTTTCATCACATTGTAAAAACTTTAACAAAACATATCTATCCTTAAAATGTTCATATAAAAACAGCGCAAGTATTCACAATCATAATAATATGTTTACAGAGACATGAAGCTCCAATACTGCAGGCGATTCTAAAAATACTCTCAACACGATAAAACAGTATGAATGTGTTAAAACGTAAAGCAACACAACGACAAGAAGTTAATGTGGATGCGAATCCGGATTATAGGCTCAACTCACTCGAATTGTTAGTTTAAGTATTTATTATTTAAACACGTTACAATCGCTATGGATATATCAATTATATGTTGTTTAAGTATTCATAATCACAAGGCACTCTATATTAAATCCGTCTCCATCAAAAGTACAATTAAATTTTTTATATGGACCACACACCACCACAGCTCACCACAACAATTTAGCACACGAATCGAATAACAACTGACGCAAGAAGGCGCGTTTAGTAACACTTTACAATAAATTAATAAATTTTTGTTACGCCACCTTACTCTATAATTAACAGAATAATAGACAATTAATTCATATTTTCCATTATTATTATAAATCTGGTTGTGATTTATAAGACTTGCGTTTTATAGATGAATAACTTTATTTACGAACTAAGATCACAGGCTTCTGTTATTAAATTCACATCGAATGTCAAACAACAATGTTATGTGTTTGTCATTTTCTATTAAGTAGATATACATACGCCATATTTGCCATAATTTATATATTTTTTTTAATTACCTACAAAACTATCTAAGGAAAGTTTGAAAAATCGAATTAGAAGTAGCAGCATCAATAACGTCGAATGAAAAAATATCTGTTAAATGTACTACAACTGGCAACTCCTGTAATCGGTAATGAACTGTGACTTGAGAGAAAACAATTAAATGATTATGAATCTATTATCTACGACTTTATGTCTTCACTATAGAGTATAGACTTTGGTCTCAGTAATCGGAAATAGCAATATTAAAATCAGGTGCATTTTATTTATTGATATAAACGATTGGTACTAAAATATTCAATACTAGTTTCTTTCAGTAGTGATACATACATTTAAAAATGGGTAAAGGGTTTAATAACTATATGTGTAAGAAGTTTTTTCATCCTGCATCTCGTGATAATTTGAAACGAGTAAGTTTTTTTAAGAATTCTTTGTGAATTTTCATCGTGTTGGCTCGTAAAAATAAATTTATTTATTACATGGAATTTCCGATGCAAATTATTGAACACAAACTGTTTTTGTTCTTTAAAGGTATGGATGGCAGAACAGAAAACAGATGCATATAAAAAGAAACAAGAAGAATTACGTGTGCAATATGAAAAAGAACAGGAATTACACGAAAATAAGTATGATCATTATTATTGTCAGTTTACTAATTAAGATTATTATTAATTGAAATGTAAATAGGAGGTAGTATATAGGGCTTATTGTGCAATTATTGCATTAACATTTTGAAATTAGTACTGATTTCCTGCTATACTGATGCTGGTTGTATAAATTACCTTATGTTAAATTTCTTTTCTTTTAGATTACAAATTGCAACTATATTCATATGTGTTAATTTTAGGGCACTTCTAAGCAAAGAGAGTAAAGACAAATTGAGCTTAAATTTCATGTATGAGCCTCCACCTGGTGTTAAGAAGGAAAGGGAACGTGAAGATAATGAACCAGAATATAAGTTTGAATGGCAGAGAAAATATAATGCTCCAAGAGAAAGTTACTGCAAAGGCGATAATGAGATAAGAGACCAACCTTTTGGTATATTAGTCAGGAATGTAAGGTGTATAAAGTGTCATAAATGGGGACATATAAATACAGGTTTGTGATACAAGTATATTATAATTTACACTGCCCATTTCTTTTGTGGTCATAAATCTGTCTCTTGCCAACTTATGTATGAAATAACAGAACCATAAGATTTAGAATTATTGTTCTATTGTATATGAAAATTAACAAAATTTTTGTAATGCTAGGCATTTTCTGCTGTTAAACTTTCTGGGAAGTTAGTGTAATGGTTAATTATAAAAACCTAAGCTAATGCATTAATCATCACATATCAATACTTCACTAAAAGTTCTAATATATTTGGTAATACTTTTTAGACAAAGAATGCACTATGTATGCATTATCTATGAGTGAAGCACGAGCATTACAAGCTTCTGCATCTACTCCACAAGAAGAGGAAGAAAAGCCAGATGTGCCAACATTAATGCAGCAAATGCGTGACACTGGATTGGTAATGAAACCTGGTGCCATGCCTCTTGCTGCTACTAAACTGGAGGAAACTGCAACATCTAGCCTCACAGAAAGTGATCTTTTAAGTCAATTGACTACAAAACAGAAGAAAAAGCTATTAAAGTACGTAATTTTTATTAAAATGAATGTATTCTTGTATACCAAATTAAATATAAGAATAAAGTATGTCTTGACTATAGTCCATAAGGACTTATACAAGAATGTGTTATTTTGTCTTTATCTCTAGTGTATTTAAAGAATTTTTTCTTTTAGAAAATTGGAGAAACTTGAACGCAAAAAGGAAGACAAAAAGAAGGATAGAAAGAAGCACAAATCTAGGCATTAATATCAAAATTAATTAAACTAATTTTTAAGAAACTTGTCTTACTGCATCCTTTAGATCCAGTCTGGTTTTTAACAGATATCTAAGCATATACTAAATGCAATTATTGTTTAATTATTGTAACTAAATAAAAACTTATAATGGAATATGTTGTTTTAATTAAAAATAAAAATTTAAGTTACAATCTTATTTCTTAACCTAATAAAAACCAATAAGCCATAACTTGATTATTATTCTAAAAATGATAAATACTATTATTATCAGTCATATATTATTTATCCCAATATCACATCAATACTCACTAATATTTACAAATATATAATAACTATAACTTGACATATTTTTTGTCATCAATTTCTATGATGTCTTGTCTATCATTTCTTTCTTTCCAGTGCAAATACAGGACACATCCTATAATGACTATAATAATGGCTGTCAAAACAAATACACTTTTGAGAATTACTTTGCTTGGCGTAACAAATAGTTGAGCTTTCCATTGCGAAGGATCATTAGGAGGTGCAGGAATTAAAACTATTTGTGAATTAGGAATTATCTGTGTCCAACTTTTTGAATACCCTGAAAGGCCTACAGTAAGTGTATCAACAAAGTTGGGTGTACGATCTAATCCAAATATAGAATAAGGTAGTTGCAAGGCAAAATAAGCAGATTGCGGCAATTGGGCACAAACCCCTGTTCTATAGGTACCTTCCTGTGACCATGTATTATATCCTATCTTTGGACCCGGTAAATTAGTTCCTGAAAATAAAAAAATACTTTTAGTGTTTTTATAAACATTGTAATAGGAAGTTATACTGATTAGAAATATTTTTACCAAATGTAACTTTTCGTGTGTATAGAGTACCATTAATAGTAGGCACTCTTTTGTTGCTTAGGCCAGTAACAACAATTACTTTAATAAAATTTGTATCATACTCTAATTCATTATGAAAAGCTTTCATTACATATTTTCCTGTTGTTTTATTAAGTTGAACATAAATAACATCAAGTACCCCATCCATAAAAAAGTCATAGAATGTTGCCATTACAACATTGCTTCCAAAAGAGGTAAATTTATCCCATTGAATTTCAAAGCTCCTATGAAATTTACATCCTGGTGAGGAGCATGGTACATTATGCATTAAAAAGACTTTTGTTTCATTATTATTATTGGCAGGGCTGAGAGTCACAAGAATATCAGGATATCCATCCATGTTATAATCTCCACTGCGCATTGTAATAGTATCTAAATATGGTTCCACTCGTGGTGGCACAAAATGCCATAATGTACCTTTACCATCATTGAAATCAACTTGTAAATCATGCCACTGTTTATTATCATATATGAGAATTGTGCTGTTTATGCAGCCGAGGTCATAGCAGACTGGTAATACTAAAAAGAATTCACCAGATAAGGCTACATCAATAAATAAAGCTTGACCATATATTGTTGCAAATCCCACAAGAAGTTCAATACTATTGTTATATTTAAAACCACTAGGCTCCTCATTTAACCAAACTTCAACATCTAATTTTGTAGTGACTAATAAATCTGCAGCATTATCATCATTTACATCTAAGAAAGAATGTGAATGTGGTAATTTAATTTCTTTTAAGTTGTCATAGTCCATTAGAATTTCCTCTGGTGCAGTCCTTGAATTGTCAAAAATCCAAAATACTCTTTCTTTTTGTTGATTCATACCAAAAAGATCCAAAATCATATCACGATTATAATCTAGTACAAGTGGCTGGCCATAAGTTACTGCTTTTATGAATATGGCATCACTACAGTTAAGATCTGGCATTCCACCCCATAGTATGTGTACTTCATACAGTGATGTTTCATTTTGAACTAAAGTTGTAAAAAGTATATCCATATAAGCATCCCCATCGAAGTCACCTGGAACTATGCTAGTTATAACTTCATTACTAAAGTTACAATTCAGAGAGGGTCTTAGAAAGGGTTCTTTGTCATAAGCTAGAAGCACTTCAATACTAGATCCATTTATTATAAAAGCATCAGTTAACTCATCAGAGTTAAAGTCACCGAAAGCAGCAATAAGACCTTCGTTATTTTTCCCAAATGAACTCTCAGTTAAATCAGTAATTGAAATCACTTCTTTACAAACAAAAGCTAATAATATAAAATATATCTTTAAATGCATTGTGATAACAGGTTTCACAAACCCATTTATGCCACTTATACAATGTATAATTTAAAGTTAAGAAGTGAAAAAAAGCTTGCTAAATAGGTAGTTTCAAGTAGTAGCAATATATTCTAAGCAAAATATAATTGAATTAGTTACTGTCATCTGTCATTGACCATTGTCTACAACAATATAATTTTTTTTTGGGTTTTTATGACCTGGTATCACAACCTTTAGGTCAAACAATAATATATAATTTAGAGCTAGAGAAATAGTCATATAGTCAACATTCGCCGTAGAGGAAACGTGGTCATTAAGATACTATACATTAGTAGTATCCGGGTACTTCTAAAGAAAGCACTAAAAATTAGCAGAATTTTACGTTAGTAATAAATAAGAAAAAACAATAACACACTTTTCAAAGTACGCATAAAATAGTAACAAAGACATAAAATTTCTTTTTTTGTTTTATTTTCCAACACCTAAATGGAGTGCCGTGTAAAAGTACCGTCCTATCAATTATAAGAATATTACAATTGCTACATACATGCGATAAATAGTCTACATTAATGCAATTCTGGTGAATTATGTACCCTTAATTAAAGCACCAATTGGGCAGTTGGACTTTTCACACTATTGTCGTATGAGATTATTATCATTATCACTACACTATGGAGTATAGTCTGTGGTATCACCTAGTGTAAACTGTAAACGCTAATGATTAAAGGGAGAGGGACTGAGAAGATCAGAAGAATAAGATTCGTTTTACAAACTAAACAGAGTTGATAATAAAGTGTTACATTGTTTTAGAACTGTTAAGTCAAGAAAGTAAAAACCTTAAATTATTAGTTTTCACTTTTGTTATTAATTGCAATAGTAAGGTAAACTTCCCAGGAAAACTTAACCAATTTATACAAATGGCGGATGGAGTACAAATCCTTAGACGGAATCGTCCTGGCTCTAAAGCAAAGGTAAAAACATAAGACTATTATTTGAATAGTATACCCGAAAAAGTAATAATTTTATGTAGGTATATAAAATATATACCTACATAAAAATTCCCATAATAAATATTTATTGGAATAAATTATAATTTATATTTAGTGATCAATTAATATACTGCATATTTATCAAAAAGGATTTTTGCCGATGGCCTGACCAACCATTTGAGGAAATGGATAATACTTTGGCTGTTCAGCAATTAATACAACAAACAATTCGTCGTGATCCATCAAACTTAGAAGCAATCTTGAAAATGCCTGAAGCACAAGAGGAAAGTGTTTGGAAGTATGAACATTTAAGGTACGTATTAGTTACTCAATAGTAAACTAGTGTTACACTGTGTACAAATTATTTTGTCATATTAAATTATTTTCTAGACAATTCTGTATGGAATTGAATGGGTTAACAGTTCGATTGCAAAGTGAATGTAAGCCCAATACATGCACACAGATGACTGCTACTGAACAATGGATATTTCTTTGTGCTGCTCACAAAACACCTAAAGAATGTCCAGCTATAGATTATACGAGGCATACACTTGATGGTGCAGCTTGTTTGTTAAATAGTAACAAATACTTTCCGAGCAGGTAAGTCCAACTAAATAACATTAATTCTTCATTAATAAAAATGATCATTGAAACTGTGCCTTATTACTTCAAATATCTCAAATTAAAATTTTAACTTACAGAGTAAGCATCAGAGAATCATCTGTTGGAAAACTTGGATCAGTATGTAGAAGAGTTTATAGAATATTTTCTCATGCCTATTTCCATCATCGTGCTATCTTTGATGCATTTGAAAAGGAAACTCACTTATGTAAAAGATTCACTTATTTTGTTACTAAGTACTCTATTATTTCAAAGGAAATTTTAATTCTACCTAAGCTTGACGATGAAACTCCAACAATTCAGCCTGTTGGGGGAGAATCTGAAGCGTAAGATCTGAACATCCCTTGAGTAGCAATACCAGTTATATGACCAGTATTTAATATCATATTTAGTATTAATACTCTTCATTGTATGCATGTTATGATAATGATAATATGTAATTTGTCTGTGACTGGCCCTACATCAATAATTATTTGACTGTAAAACAAGTTTCAAGCGATTCTGCAATAAAACTTACTGTACAAAAAAATAGTATTTTTAAGCGTACTCTAATATATTTTTACTCTTATTTATCAAATTTGATTGTTCGGATACTGTAAACACATACAATTTTGTCTTTTTTCCCATATTGTAATGACTTATAATCTATTAACAATAATTTTGCCTGCATTACTCTGAATATAATTCCAGTTTTATTGGAAACCTCTATAGTCTATATACTGGAAACTCACAAAATATTAGTATATGTATTACATATATAATATATGTTAGCATTAATATTAAGATCATAGCAGAAACTAAATTCAATATTATTTAATAAATACTGATAGTTGGTCATTGGTTAATGTATATCCCCAGAAACATAATTACAATAATAGAAGTACATTTACTGATTTAATACTGTAAATATTAAAATACCTTTAAAAGCTTCCCAGGATACAGGCTTTATCATGGGAGATGGGTAGAAAGCTATGTAGCATAATTTATTTGTTTTCTTTATAGGCTTTTAATAACAAACAAGTTGATAGGAGGGGAAATTATGTACAGAGCATATGCACTTAGGGATGTACTGTTATTTGTAAATTGGAT
>JAOSYY010000013.1:5239896-5265380 GCA_025727935.1 Hebomoia glaucippe | reverse complement strand
TTATTTACAATAGTTTATAAAATTTCCATGTAATTTCACATAAATGGTAAGCTTTTTGTAGACACCAATAATATATCAGAAAGTGATTTTTATAACACTTATTCCATCTCATTGAAAAAAATAGAGCTAAATATAATTCATACCATTAAAATATCGATAAGCCTAATAACTAAGTCATCACTTGTTCTGTATAATAAAAATAAATAAGACAAATTACCTGTCATTTTGTGTAGACATATTTTGTTGTGTTGCTTTTGATATTGGCACCGGATTAAATTATACTCCTAAAACCTACATTATTGTCAATAGGTTGTGTAGTCTCAATAGCTAAATTCATTTAGAACATATTCTTGCTATGACACTAAAAGATACCTACTTTTAAAATATTTAAATGAATAAAATATATCAGAATAATATTGTTTTTTATTTTACATTCTTGTGCTTAAATGGCTTCTTAGATTTTTGTGCTTGATTTTGCTTAGTGGAGATTTGTTCCTTTTCCCAAAACTTTTTTCCATGGAGTGTTTGATAACTAAAAATTAATAATTATATGTATTATTAGAACACAGCGAAGTTTTAATTTCAAATATTTGTTGATTACACTTTTGATAAAAAATAGGTTTTAACATTAATGTTTTATCTTATAAGATATTCTACAAGTTATGCCAAATAGAACAATTTTAATTAAAACTAATTTTACCCAATTTGTTGTGCATTTGGTAGTTCTTGAGATGTCAACAAAATATGTATCACTGGTATTTGTCTCTTCACAACTATAGTCTCTAAACCATCAAGCTTTGGTTCCCAATGCTCTTCTACACTGCAAATTAAAACAATTTTATTCAATCTATAAAAGTTAAAAACCAAATTAATTGTAATTTCAAGCACCATGACAGTATACAAAGCTTATTTTAAGTATGTCAATTATATATAATTTTTTCACTCTATAGGGACAACTTTTTAGAAGTTGGTAAATTTTAAAAGTATTATAGTACACTGGAGTTGTTGATTTAAGCAAACTTTTCATTTTATTTAAATATTCTCATATCTTGAAAAACCTTTACTAGCTAGGAAGGTATAAAATTGTAAGAGGAAAATTTTAAAAGGTATTTCGTCCATATAAATAGACACAATTAGTCTTTAAGAAAAGGCTAAACATCTAAAAAGAGGAGGTTTGCCTTATGTAAAATAAAGATTGAAATTTTATTTACATCTTGGAATAAGGCCCTTAAATTATGGAATGAATGTAATTTATTAAGAGCTTCAGACATTAATCAATACATTTTGCACTTTCTAGGACTTGAAAACAGGTTACAAATGCCTGTGTTATATAGTATTCATAATAAAGGAAATGTAAAGAAAATTCATTACATTTTCTGTTTTATATTTACCTTTTAAAAGTCAGTTTTGTCACTTGATACTTTATTGAAAATTGTCGTTTTAATATTTCAGCACAAGAAATTGCTTTAGGGATGGCCACTCCAGCTCCGCTCCAAACCACAGCTGTCGATGCTTTATCCTCTAAAACCCCAGATGCATGTGTTAATAAATTAGTCATTTTACTACCCCCTTTCACCTAAAATCACGATATTAACTTTAATTTAAAAAGAAATTAATACGTACCTTGTGTTAATTCTGTACATTTTTAAACGATTAATATATAAAATTGTATAGACACCTGCATCCAAAGAAAATCTTCAGGGAGATTCGTTATTGGTATCTTAGTTCTTTCCATTTCTTCTTCAACATTTTTCCCTTTAAAGTAATTTTCCATGTCTATATTATAGAATAAAAACGATTATAATATAAGAAACATTTAAAAATGTAGCTTTTGAATCAAAAATAATATAGCGATAAGTAGTTATTTTTAGTTTTGACTTTTGAGTTTTTGACTCCAATATCAATTAACAAAATACAACACACACTTGAGTGGTTAATGTCACCGAACTACAGATTAAAACAAATATTTCAGTGACAACAGGCAAGTGGCAACAGGTATGTAACTTATTCTGCCATACTGATGTTTTTTTAATGTCTACAGTTTTAACAAAATAAGTTGGATATATTAAAAGCCCTTATTTTTAAATCGAACATGACGATAATTATAACATGGGTCGCTGACACAAATGATCTTGGGGAACATAAGTAGGTAACTGTGCCATAAAACTGGCAAATAAAGAGAACTGATATAACTCTAAAAGTGTTGTTGAGCATAGTTTGAACATTTTTAAAAATTTAATTAATTACGAATAGGACGTACTGCTGAAAATATTAAGCTTAAATATTCAATTGTCGTCTTATTGAAGTTTGTAAGATATATTGTATACCTACATATAAGAATTATATATTACGTATTATAAATAAATATAATCATTTTTTTTTACAAATAAACGACAAAGGCTTATTGTTATTTATGCCAACGTAATGATAGATAAAATTGGTTCCGCTGTTTCTAATATTGACATACCTGTATATCTCGTAAAGACTGAAAGTGAAAATCTGAGAAGCGCTCACTGAACTTGCAAACTGACCCTTGATTTAGTCAGTTGATAGTGCTGAATTCAGGTATATCAAAAGTAAACGTATAAGCATTGATATTGGATAAATTATAAGTTATTATCGTTCCAGCATACAACGGAATAGTCAAACTAAATATAAATTAATTATATATGTATTATTTGCGTAACAATCGAGCTCAATCAGCTAAAGGTTATCAATCGAATAATATAAGAAGCGTAGTATGTCATGGGTGTATAGTTATCACTTAACATTAGCGGAACCAGTGTACTAAGATTTGTTTAAAGTCTTGAAAATGCGGTACATGCGTGATTGTTTTGTACTAATTACTTTTATATTTACTGTTACGAATGCATACTCAAGAATAGGTACATTGGATGAAAGGTGGATATGTGGAATCAAAAGATCTTGTGTCGATTGTTTGAAACTAGAACACTGCTCCTGGTGTCCTTCAAACCAGAAATGTTTTTCTGAAAGCATAACTTCTTTTCAGCATTTTTGTAATGATACCGTGAGGTCAAAAAAATATGAATGTAAGTTTCAATAAATAGATTATATCATTTTAACTAGTTTATGTAAGTAATTAAATAAGTCGAAATTATATTCACTAGAATATGTATTAAAAAGTTTCAAAATATAAATATATCTATCGAAGTGTAGCCTGTCACTTTAATGTGATTTTATATATATATTGGTAGTTTAAAAAAATCTCTTTTACTTCATGTAAAGAAATGTCATTTTTATTTAAACTAGCTGACCCGGCGAACTTTATTCCACTTTAGAGACAGTAAATGAGCAGATTTTGGATTATATTGATTTAAATTTTTTATTACGACAATAAATATAAATCAAATAAAATATCTTTATGATTTACAAAAAAACGTTAAAAGTCCTACGCCCATCTTCTGGTCCGAAGCTACCTTCCCACCAATTTTCAGCCAAATCGGTTCAGCCGTTCTTGAGTTATAAATTGTGTAACTACCACGACTTTCTTTTACATACCAGTATATATAGATTATCATCATAAGTTGTATTTTATACAAGTACATCTACGGAGTTGCAGCATTAAAATATGTGAAAGAATAACAACAATGTTTTATAGTGAGTTTATACGACAACGCAAAATGTGCATGCGGCGAAGTGCCAATGGAAGACAACTGTCGTCCAGCCGGTGTAACAGAAGTACCAGAATGTTATAATAGAGGGACATGTGTGTGTGGTAGATGTTTTTGCCATACCGATCCTGTGAATCCTAACAAGGTAGAAAAATATTTAACACCACTGTATCGTAACTTACGACTACCTAATACCTAGTATTACTGCATAAATAAAAAGATATACGTTCTGTTGTCGTTCAGGTATGACTGGTCTAATCTAGCGTAAGAACGCCTTATTCTAAGCATATAAGAGACGTTTAAGTTTTAAGTATTATTTAAAGGCAGGTAACGCGTGTTGGTCTTGTTAATGATCATGGACGCCAGAGACCATCATTATTTTCTTACCTAATTAAAAAAAAAATGGGTGCCAAAAATCTTAAAAATTTAATTGCAATACGAAAAATAATAATCAAACACATGTATAATTCATAGTTAATTGTTTATATATTCACAAACAATTCAAGTAAATAAAATAAATTTTTGATTTTTGGTTAAAACAGACGAAGTGGAATAATTAAGAATCTAAATATCTAATGATGGGCACTAAATACTGTTATCTTTCGTCATTAGTTTTCGGATGAATGTCATTTTTCCGGCTTGTTTAAAGCTCGAATCTGAACAAAAATATTATTATGTAATAATGAATAAATAAATAATATGAACATATATTTAAGTTATCGTTGAAATTATACTTCTAATGCAGTTATTAGGTGGAAAATCATATTACTTGTTATATGTATTTAGGTAAGTGTACTTAATTTTATATTTTTTATTACGTTATTAATATATTATTTTTATTTTCCAGGTTATAATTGGAGAACACTGTGAGTTTGACAACTTTTCTTGTGACGGTCCAAAATGTAATGAAGGGCCATATTCAATTAATGACTTACATCTGTATGCAGAAGCTAACAAAGATGATAATACTGAAATAGAACAGCCTATAGAAGATTAATTATTTTTCTATTATTACACGTACATTTAAATATAACCTTTTTTGTGGGTATAATGTTTTAAACTAACAATAAGAATATTATCTACTTTATAATCACTATAAAATAAAATGGTGTTTCCTACAGTAATATTTATGTTAATCATTTTAGTCAAAAAACAAATCTGTGACTTACAAGATATTAAAATCATTCTTAATACGTTTACTTATATCTATAGCAGTATTGTGTTCAGGATGAAGGAATAAATGGATGAAGATGACTATTAATTTTTAAACTGTACAAAACTAAGCAGTTCTGTTTTGTCTTTTCCTATTTATCTACTATTTTCTCCTCATATTGTCGAGTAATCTGGAGATTTTTTGTATGATATGTTTTTATTCCTTACACTTGACAACTTGAATCACATAGATACAATTAACGACTAATAAAAAAAAAAGATAGACATACGAACTCATATATGAACACCAGGCGAATAGTAGTTTTATAAACCAGGATCAATAACTAGATTAACTATCAAAGAATGAGTGTGAAGACGAATTATCAGTGCGCGCTAAAGAAGCCGCATCTCAATTAGGAAATTGATATGAGCCGGGCGTCTGTCGTGGATAGCTCATCGCTTTCGAGTGCTGCCCGTTATGGTTACGAGAAATTAGATTTCAACAAGCCTATTTTATTTTCTAGTAGTTATTCATCCTCCTATTATTGCTTCAGGGACAGTTTTCTCACAATATTTTCTAAGTTAATTAATTTTTTAGTCTTGATTTTAATCAAATATTTTAAATAAACTTTAAGTTTCAGAAAGTTAGAATTAGGCCGACGAATTACTGCGTAACAGCTATGCCACAGCTACAAAATGAAATGAGTATCTAGCTTTAAAAGTATTAAAACCTGAAAACCCAGGCTTGTACCTAAGGGTTTACTAATATTGAAATATTATACAAAGTCCATGTGAAACTCTTCAAGCGTGTTCATGTGTTATATGAATGAACTTCGAATATATAGGTCACTTTTTACGTTAACTGTCATAAAAAGGACAAAATATACAAGGAGTATTAGTCATCATTTATTTTTTAATTACTAATGTCAGTAATTGGATTGCCATACTCTTTTTGCGTAAATAGAAAGAGGTTATGATAAATTATAATCTTACAAAACTACAATAAATATTTTATTTATAAACTTATTAAGAATCAGTAAAGCGGATTAAGTTATGTCAAGAATAATGTTAAGGACAAGAAATTCGTCTTTATAATCCTGCTAAAGGCGATGTCAACGGCTTTAGTGACCCTAACTTTTCGCGGTGAGATTTTGGTTGACGGTTGAAGGTACTTATGGACCCTAATAATCTATATTTAATCTTCAGTATCAGTATGACTATATCTATGTAGATACAACTTTGAAGTTAATAGTGTTTATACAAACTGTGTTAAGAAACAATTTTGAGTTAGAACTGTAACGCATTTTTCTGTACAAATGTTTTAAAGAATAATGGTAATACATCGTAATATGATCATGTGTTTAAGACGAATTATTGGATATTTCACAAGGAAAGCGTGACGCGACTTTCAAGCAAATAAGATGTCAATGAAGTCGGTCGGTAGATGTATATTGCACAATAGAAGTGGAGATCTCACACAATAATATGCCATTGGTATTCAGAGGCAGGGAAGAATGCGCGTTCCAGCGAGGCGACTACCCGGCGTTCCTCGATGACGCCCGCCCGCCCGCGTCGCCACCCTTCGCCGATGCCTTACGATAAAATTATAACCATCTGAGCTAGTACATTCTTACTAATGTTATTTATGAATACCTAACCAATGCTGGATAATTGCCCACTTTTTAAACCCATAAAGAAAGATGTTGAGTTTTCTATATTTATCATTTCTGTGTTTGTCTGATTTCATAGCACCTAAACGTGTGCGCCCGCTTTGATTTAGCTTTCTTATTTTTGAAAGGTAATTTAATCGTGTGAATAAAATTAAATTTAGCATCAAGTTTGTTTATTATTCCAGGTTATGGTGATTATAAATATATCTTTCATATTTTAAATCGATGTAGATAATAGGTGTAGTAATTGCAATTCGAAAATTGTGTATTGCACTTAGTTTTCCGTTTGTGTATGGTTTTTAAAATAGACATCGATATGAACATCTATTTACTTCGAATTAACTATTAAACTTGACCAAAATAAAGTGTAGACACATTAGGTGTCATTAATAAAAAAGATACGTCCTAAGCTTTCCGTAGTAATTAAAATAATATATAAATAATTACATTTAACAAATGAATTGTGCATTTTAGACAATATAGCTTTACAATAAACGCTTTAAAGTCTATTAGGAGTATAAGGCATATAATTGTTCTTTAGTTAAACTAATGATCGTAAATTTAGTCCAGTTAGAATAATTAATGAAATAAACCTTGACATTCTAAAGTTTCTCCATTAATACGACTGAATATCATACATGGAAAGAAAATATATGTATATATATTATTCAAATAAGAATACATATATATGCTTAAGCATATAATTCAGATTTCTTAAATTAGATCCTAAAATCTTTTTAACATTAAAAATGTAGCGAACCGTCAAAGTGCAATTAAAAAGGGTA
The DNA here is from genome assembly GCA_025727935.1 of Hebomoia glaucippe. Classification (NCBI taxonomy): domain Eukaryota; kingdom Metazoa; phylum Arthropoda; class Insecta; order Lepidoptera; family Pieridae; genus Hebomoia; species Hebomoia glaucippe. Next base: position 5,258,141 of record JAOSYY010000013.1, on the reverse strand, counting down.
GATTTATTAAGTTATTTAGGAATATTCATGATGCTGCTCTCAAGATACGTTTTCTGCCAAGGTAATGGGTTTCATACTAAGTAATTACTATTAAGTGTTTAATGCAGTAATAGAAGAGAAAGATTTATATGACAATGATTGTTCTTAGTGTAAAATGATTACTTTTTGAATTTAAATCTCAGTTACTCAGTTTCTCCATTGATTAAACATATGGTATCTTAGTATTATAAGAAAAAGTTAACTAATAATAGTGGGGCGACAGACCATAAGTATTCCGATTATTTTATTGAAAATTGGTTTCAGCCTAAAACCTAATAAACTAAATTAAAGTACATTCTATGCGTAATTGTGCCAAGACTATCCCATAATAAAACGCAATTCCATATTATATGCAGCGAAAATAAAACAGACTCTTAATATTTTTTTTATATTATATTAATGACTACAACATACTACGTATATAAAACAAAGATTCAAATTAAATAATTAGGCAAGTAAAATCCGAGAATGAAGTAGGTACTAGACACCTAATTTTTTTTTAATACTATTCCTTGGGAGTGGTAAAACAAAATCGCTAAACGCTTTTCTTTTATATACGTCGCTGCCTTGTCCGCGCATAAGACACCCCGCGTCCTATACCCCGCGAGTTTCACCCTGTATTAGAACGTTGAGTACCGCCAATGGTTTTTGAGTCAGTCGGTGGACGTCGCGCTAGTAACACCACAACTTCCTGCCATTATCCCTAATAATTATTCACTTTGAAAATTAGTTGTGAAAAAAAAAACCATGGATACAGAAGAGTTCCGTGTCAGGGGAAAAGAAATGGTTGACTATATCTGCACGTATATGAATACTCTACGAACAAGAAGAGTGACTCCATCTGTAGAACCAGGTTACCTTCGTAATGCTTTGCCAGCAGAAGCTCCTCTCCATCCAGAATCTTGGGATGACGTCATGGATGACGTGGAAAATAAGATAATGCCAGGAGTAACCCATTGGCAGCATCCACGTTTTCATGCCTATTTTCCTTCTGGCAATGGGTACCCTTCAATACTCGGAGATATGCTTTCGGCGGGTATTGGATGCATTGGATTTTCATGGGTAAGGTCATATTAATATAGCGATTACGACGTACATAAAATAATATTTTCCTTTTCTAAAAACGTCAATATTTTATTATAAAATATAATAGGTTAACTTTACTTTTGCCACCTTATGCAAAGATAAAACGGTCCAAGTTATAAAAATATAATGGAATGGAATAATTTGTATGGAAATATTAATACTATACTGTTATAAAAATATTAATTTCTATCTGTAAAATAGAGTTTTATTTCAACAATTGTATTGAAGAAAATCGTTTCAAATAAGAACGAATAACTTTACTACTAGTAGTTCCGCCCAAAATTTTGTAACACCTGTATGTTCCCTACCATACTTAGCAATTAGTATTACATATAGACGATGCATATGGCAAAATTAAAGAATATTTTGGCAAACCAAAAATGACCAAGACATACGAGATATATGATCTCCTGTTGTGTAATATTGGGTATTTCCACACTGAATCCTTAGGTCACAAGATCAGTTCCCGCCCATACTATTCATTCGGCTGACGACGAAAAACTATCGACAAGACGTTACAATAAGTTATGTAATTAAACTGTCTTTAGTGTTAGTTGATAGCTATTATTTTTATATTATAAAGCTAAAAAGTAAAAGTCCCTAACAGGTCTTACATTAAAAAACTTGTTGATTACAAAATGATTTAAATATATAGTCTACAACTTAATACCTCTTTTAAGTTAAAAATCGATCTAGTCTATAAAACCTAGAGTATATAAAGGATACTAACCACTAATTAGGTTAGCCTCACAAATTGCAGCACACATCAGTGAATACCCATTATAAATAATTTATTTACTTCAATTGCTTGAAATATCGATTGTTACTTATTTAGGTCGAATTGCAGTCTTATTTAATAATGTAAGTCTTAGACGCGTTTTTCTACTGAAGTCCTTAGCTAAATCCGAAACAGCTTCGAAATTAAACGTTTAATAATTATGTATATCAATATTATTAATATTTGTAACGGGAATGACGGATTTCTTTAATTTCAAGGCTGCTAGTCCTGCGTGTACGGAGTTGGAAATCATTATGCTAGATTGGATGGGTAAGTTTTTACACTTAATACAATTTATAGCTCATTTATGCTCTCATATTTTTGTTTCTATAAAATTTTATTTTTAATATTGATATGATTACCATCCTGAAAAGGGTGTGGTATTAGAAAAATAACGATGTTCATATCTAGAAATGTTTGTTGTACATACATAGATAACATTTAATTGCTTTTACAAGCTCGCGGACAAATCTAAGACCCATCCCTAACCGAGTGTTTAATTGTAACTCGCCAAATTGAAATGAAACATTCCAATACGTTAGTATTAAAATTCCTAAAAGCAATTTCAACTTATAGAATGCATATTAGCTACCTATTAGTATATTTCATCAACAAAAGCAAATTATTTTGCACGGGTAATGATGTAGATCATTTTTTCCTTCATGTTCAGGTTTATTTTAAAAGGAATTAGTAAAAAAGAATTTACACCTTTATCAAACCGTAAGCATGGGACTGTTTTTTTTTTGTCAGCGTAAAATAATGAAGTTACAATTTTATTTTTAAGAGTCATCTACTTTTTATACAGAATGACACACCTTTGTAAACTTCGTTTTATTAGGGTGTGTTTTGACATTTACCCTTGCGCCCTTATAAACTCTTTTTGTTATTATTCCTACTTACTTTTTAGGAAAGGCGATTGGTTTACCTCCTGCCTTCTTAGCCCTGGAGGAGGGTAGCAAGGGAGGTGGTGTAATTGAGGTAAAGTTTCGCGGTTATCATTCAAATTTATGTGTAAATAGGTAACTATTAAGGAAATTAAAGTAGAGTCAACAGAAAGGTTTGAGCTTTAGTTTTTAACTTTAACAGCATAAGCTTTCTTAAAGTTTAATTTACTAATTCTTGTTGTAAACTTGATATTAGTACAGGCAAGTTTGTTTTTCTATAGGCAAGTACAGGAAAATCCTGTACTACTCTTAGAATTTTATGAACAAAATATCTACACCTAAAGTTAAAATCATATTTAAAGATTGTTTTTGATCTCATAATCCAAAAAGTCTAAAATAGACAAACACTGGACAGTAAATTAAATTTTTAAACACAGACCCAGTAAAAAGGCTCATTATATTATGATGATTAACCTTTGTAGGGTTCAGCAAGCGAAAGTGTTCTCGTGTCGATGCTTGCCGCTCGCGCCGCAGCTATCAAACGCTTGAAGCATCAATTCCCAACGGTCGACGAGGGACTTCTGCTGTCCAAGCTAATAGCCTATTGTTCTAAAGAGGCTCATTCATGTGTCGAAAAGGCAGCTATGATTTGCTTTGTAAAATTGCGAATTTTACAACCCGATGATCACGGCTCTTTAAGAGGCGAAATTTTGAAAGAGGTAATAGGTATTTCTTTATTTAAATGTACTGAATAATAACTAATGCTAAAATAGAACATACTTTTTGCAATATGACTGGATGTAATTATGCGACTAATTTACACGTAGATACTTATTTTTTTATTTTAATGTGTAATAATAATTATTATAAACTTTTATATTTAATAATTCGAGATGAGTTAATAAGTTTCCACGGTAGCCAGTAGGTCACGGCATAGCGAGACGAATAATCAGTCGTTAATTGAAAAGTGCTCAGCGTTGTGCCGGAGACACCGCTGCCTCGCACTTAATGACTTGCCTCAAATTCCTGAAATACTCTACAGGTTAAAGCAGTAGAACTTATATTTATTACTTTTTGGTATATCATAAATACGAATCTGTTCGCTTTACCTCTAGACCTTGACTTATCATATTTATAAATGTTATTTTTACAAAAAATCTGCTTTTCAGGAATATATAGATAGTTAATAGAAATGTTGAAATTGTCCTATACTGTCGAAAGTTGACACACTTTTTAAAACATGTTTGTTGACAATTTATGAAGTTTAATAAAATAATGTTTTTATACACTCCAGGCAATGGAAGAGGATGAAGAAGCTGGGTTGGTGCCATTCTTTGTCAGTACAACACTGGGAACTACATCTTGTTGTTCTTTTGACAATCTTCCCGAAATCGGCCCCGTAGTTCGGAAATTTCCGTGCGTCTGGCTTCATATTGATGCTGCTTACGCTGGCAGTGCATTCCTTTGTCCTGAACACAAACATCATCTAACTGGAGTAGAATACGCAGATTCGTTCAATACTAATCCAAATAAATTTATGCTGACTAGCTTCGATTGTTCTTTGCTTTGGGTAACGAACAGATATCTACTTACATCAGCCCTGGTTGTAGACCCATTGTATCTACAACATTGCTACGACCATACGGCTATTGATTATCGTCACTGGGGCGTACCTCTTAGTAGGAGGTTCAGATCTCTCAAGCTTTGGTTTATGCTACGAAGCTACGGTATTAGCGGTCTCCAAAAATACGTGCGTCGTCATTGTGAACTTGCTAAATATTTCGAAAAACTTTTAAAAAAGGATGAACGATTCGAAGTCTGCAATGATGTGAAGGTAATAAATCAACATTATATGTCTATATATCTTCCAAATAATACTAAAAAGTATGTAAGTTCGGTTTTATAATTAAAGTGCAGTGGCCTTGGTAACTCCTAACCTTTTTCATAATTAAAGATATAATAAAAGACACAAATAAGAAAATATAAACACGTTTAGCTACTAACAAAAGTTGTATTTGCGAGTAATTCCCGAACCTCGCAGCGGAGCAGAGATATTTTTAGTTTGCTTGCCCAATAGAATTAAGATTCTTTTTAAACGGTGCACCTATTAATTTTGTATTACTTTTACGCAAATAAAAGACCTTGCTTATTAAAGTTAGGCATGCATCAGTGGGTATTTAGGTACTGTTTATTTTAATTGAAATATTTTTGCAGCTGGGCTTAGTTTGCTTCCGTCTTGTCGGAGGGCCGGATGAAACTCCTGAACAAAAAGACGAATTGAATAAAAAATTGTTAACCAATATTAACGCCTCTGGGAAACTACACATGGTACCCGCGTCTGTTCAAGACAAATTCGTAATTCGTTTTTGCGTTGTTTATCAACACGCTGTACGCGAAGATATAGGTAAGCTGCATCAATTTACCGTTGCATACGTCCATAACCTGAGACCTATAGTCTAATGGCATATTTGAGTACTCATAGAGAGCGTTGAGTACTCAATTCATATGCATTCGTTGCTCACACTCGCGACCTACCTACAATAAGTACATACTCATAACTTACGCCCACTGGGTACACCCACATACTTATTTCAGTAGGTTGCTTATTTATCGATAGACTCTAGTTTCAGCAAGCATTTAAATACTAAACTATCAAATTATTACTTTTTTATTAACAGAAATTGCTTGGGACATTATATCTGACTTTGCTACTGAATTACTGGAAGGACCTGATAAGGAAAGGGTTAGTATCTACAAATATACAGCATTACAATTTTAGACCAATGTTTTTGAAATTAATACCTAATACTGATTTTAGGATTTGAACGAAGAGCGAGCTCGTCGCAATCGCGCTGCTTTGGCGCACAAGCGTTCTTTCTTCGTGCGTATGGTTAGCGACCCAAAAATCTATAACCCAGCAATTAACAAGACGCCTCCCCCGGTGCCAACGAGCCCATTAACTCCTCCTCCAATGGCTCCCACAACACCTGATACGCCATCGGACGCCGGATCGGTGAACCTTGTACCTTCGACACCGTAATAATTTTTTAATAATCTTATCAAATGTTCCTAAACATCTACTGGTAACTTCAATACTTAGACATTACAAAATTGAATATTATTTTAAACTCAAAATTGAGTTTTTGCTTTTCGTAATTTATTTTGATGCTACTATATCAGACTTTTATCTATGATACCTATTGTTTTCCATATTCACTTAGGTTATTTCTGTTAACCACGAAAATATTACAGGCCTACCATAAAGTTTTAAGGCAACTATGTTATATTCCGGTATCACTACACTAGCTATTAAGAGGAACTAATATTTTTTTTTACATAGAGCTAATATTTTTTTCCAGGAAACAATCATCTTGGATAAGCTGGCCTCTTGCATTCTTTTTCCAGAGCGTTGATCATGACGCTAACGATCTTCCGCTGAGGTATAATATTGATTTTTGTTTTTACTTTTGGACAAATATTAAATTTATTTAATTTTCTCTTGTAGATTTCGTCACTTGGATACAATGGTGCGCCTGAAGAGTCCTAACCACGGACGCCGTGGATCCTCTCCGGGAGCCTCGCCCGAACGTCGTGTTCCATCGCCACACTGATTTCTCAACCGAAATGTTATTTATCACCAAATTACAACCAATAATATACTTTGAGCATTTATAGAATTCATTTTATTTGTTACCTAAATAAAGCAGATGACCTTAATGAAAAAACACTTACGTGTGAAATATATTTAACCCATGGTAAATCAGTTTTTTAGGGCTTATAGTCGTAAAGGGAAAAATTTATGTTAGACATCACCTATCAGTTCTTGGTTAATGACCTCATTATTCTGATTATAGAGTAAATTTAATACGACTGAGAAGTGGGGTGGGGAATTGTTTCTTATATTATTGTAATTTCATAATAAAGATCTATTTCTTTATTTCAAATACAGAAAAAACATAATCGAGTAGCTGATATCTTACTTTATTTAACTGTCTTATGAATAATAATTTGAGATTTTTAGCACAAAAGCAGTTTATTTTATGACATGCATCTTGAGTTCACCATCCCAGCCACCTGTATGTAAAGAATTTGTATCAACTCCGTCCCATGCTAAACCTCTGATGAAGTTAGAGTGTTCTTTATTTTCATATATAAGATTGACTTTATCTTCAGCAATATTAAATACTGTGACAATCTTATTATCACAGCATACACCAATATATCGGGACCTACAATAACAATTATAATAATTAAAAAAAGCAAAGTTTAAAATACTTTTATTTGTTTAGATACTCAACAGGAAAATAAAGTCTTACTCTGGATTAAAAGCAATCTGATGAACAGGTGCAGGAAATTCATGTAATTTTATTACATTTTCTGAATTTCTCAGGTCAATTAATCCTAGAAGACCTGATTCGTCTCCAAATAATATTTTATTATCATCAATCCACTGTAAAGACCTTATGCCACAATCATTTTCAATGACATCTGGAATAAAAATTTAATAGTTGTACCAAAATTGTGCAATATATTTCAATACAATTTGTAGAACCTTAAAACTTCTGTATATTTTTAATACAGACAGACATGATATCAAACTTCTTACCATAGACAGGCTTGCTAGTATGTTCATCCCACAATGAAATATAGCAGTCTAGAGAACCAGATACAAAATGTGATTGTGACATTGGTTTGATTCCAATTGTATCTATTTGTTTACTATGTGCTGCACTGTAATTTCTTAAGCATATCATATTCTCACGTATGTCCCATACCTGCAAAATTGAATTCAATTAATCAAAACAAATAGCTTTGAAAAGGTTATGGCATTGAATAGATATGAGAAATACCTTCTTAAATATTAAAAAATCGCCATTTGTGATTTATGGGCTATACAGGTATAATAATATTCAATAGAATTAACAGAATTTATTTAATTTTTTAAAGTAAAATCTTGGTTATAAACACATTACATAATTTATAAGCAGTTTTAAAATCAGGAAATAATAGAATTATCATACCTTTACATTTCCGTCTCCTCCACCAGTAATATAAAGTCTGTCTGAATCAAGACACTCTATAGTGAGTGCTGGACCATCATGTTCTGCAACAGACAAGTCTTCTTTCCAAACCTTCCAGGCATCATCACTTTTAGACCAAATGCTTACAGCTCCAGTGTCTTCACATAAAATAACCTAAACATCCTTCATGTTAGTTTTCTTTAAATGTCTATTAATATCATAAAATAATAATGAATTTATGTCTTGTATGTAATCTATTGAAGATAAATTACAATTCAGCCTTCAAAATACAATTTGTATTGATTCCTTGGGAATTATTATCTTAAATGTATAAGAAATTGTATAGTACCTTATTAGAACTTTCAGAAAAACAACCATCAGCAGTACTACTAGTTAAGTTTATATCGCGCTTTAAATTTGTTTTATAAAATAAATTTTCTTGGTCTCTTTCAAAGATACAAGCTCCTCCATTCCAATAACGGCCAGTAAGTTCTGAACAGCCCACTAATATAGATCCATCTATAAAAAAATCTTAAATATTGTCAATTAAACAATTTAATTGAAAAAACAAAACATTCACAAATGGTATTGCTACATATCAAATATATTTGTCTACTTCGACCTTTGCTTAGAAAAGACAAGATATTTCTTTTAGATTTTTTGATTATTTAAAAATGTTTGGTTTTTATATTTAAATTTAAAATGAACTGTATAAGGCTAGAATCAATAGACGCATCGATTTTAAAAGAGATGTCCAAGTTATGCAAAACTGTATACTACTAAAAGTACGTAAGCGCGTTATAGGTAAGTATTGACAAATTTAATCCATTGTTTGGATTGATAAATTATGAATTATTTACCTTTGTGAGCACGAACAAAATCTAAGTAAGATTGTGTATAAGTTCCCGCAGTCTCAGTTCTATATATTTCAGCATTAAGATGCGGAGGAATTATTTTATTACTGTTTTCCATGTTGTATTACTTTAAATTTCGTCCTCAAGATAATTGAAAGACGGTAAATTTATAAGTTACGTACGATTAGGTACAAAGTTTCAATCCTTTAGGTTATAACTTTGTTTAGATTGTTTGTTACTTTGTTAATCACAAAATATTATCTGATGGCTGCCGGGCATAAAATAAGTATGACAGCTATAAATTAAATTTAATTGGTGCAGTATTCTTTAAACAAATAATGGTATTTATTTATGTAATATATTAATTTATTTATTACTTTTTATTGTTCACAAAATTTTGGTTAAGCTATTAATTTCTTAACTTTATATATAAATATCTCTATATATATATTCTGTGCCTTGACTCCTTGAAATGCCAGTGAGCAGTGACAGTCACGAGTTTATCTTATAATAGTCTGAGATTTAGTTTTCGAATTTTAGATTTAGACACAATTTTGAAACTAGATTAATAATTGTATAAATATAATTAAATTAATTACCCCTTAAAGAATTTTGTTTCTGGTACGTACTTTTTTATATTATATAGTTTAAGTTTCAGGTACTGTAATTTTAATTTAAGTTAAACTATAAACCTAATCGCTTACTACGAAGTTGACCAAAGTATTTGTAATTCTACCTAATAGAGCAGGAAATATGGCTAAACTGGAGTTATTACAAACTATAAATGCACATAAAGGAATAGTATGGAATGTGTCATGGCACCCAGCTGGTAAAATATTTGCTTCATGCGGAGAAGACAAAGTTATCAATCTATGGAGTAAAGAAAATCAGAATTGGGTGGTAAAAACTATGTTAGTTGACGGTCATCAAAGGACAATAAGAGAAGTGGCATGGTCACCTTCTGGAAATTTTTTAGCTTCAGCTAGTTTTGATGGTACAACTGCTATTTGGGACAAGAAAAGTGGTGTGTATAAATAAATACAAATGCATATAAGAAATGAAATCATAGAAATTGTTGTATAAATAACATATTATATTATTAGGTCAGTTTGAATGCAATGCAACATTAGAGGGCCATGAAAATGAAGTTAAAAGTGTAGCTTGGTCTTCTTCTGGCAACTTGCTGGCTACTAGTGGACGAGACAAATCTGTTTGGGTTTGGGAAGTTGCTGGTGATGACGAATATGTCTGTGAAGCAGTCTTAAATGCGCATAATCAAGATGTTAAAAAAGTGTGTGAACTTTATAATAAATCCATTTGTAAATAAGATCAAGATATAATCAAGATATTTCTTATTATAGGTTGCTTGGCATCCTTCACTGGAGATTTTGGCATCTGCATCATATGATAATACTGTTAAAATATATAAAGAAGATCAACTGGACAGTGATTGGAATTGTGTAGCAACCTTAGAATCGCATGAGTCAACTGTCTGGAGTCTAGCTTTTGACAAAACAGGAGAGAGGCTAGCGACTTGCAGCGCTGATAACACTGTAAAAATTTGGAAAGAATATAAACCCAATAATGAATTGGGTGTTAATGTGCCTGATCAGGAAACTGTTTGGAAATGTGTATGTACCTTATCAGGCTACCACACAAGATGCATTTATGATATTTCTTGGTGTCACCATAGTGGTCTAATAGCAACAGCAAGTGGTGATGACATTATAAGAATTTTCAAAGAGGCTGATGATTCAGATCCCAATGCACCAACATTTGACTGCATCTGTAAAAAATATGATGCACATTCACAAGATGTTAATTGTGTAAAGTGGAATCCAACTTCAAATAATGAATTAATATCATGTAGTGATGATGGTGAAATCAAAGTTTGGAAATTTATCAATGAATAATTTATATTTAAGTGATTAACATAATTATGGGTTTTTGTAGAAAAATCATTTTTAAGTGTTTTTTTTGACATTCATTATAATTGTTATGTATATGAAAAATATATGCTATTTAAAGCTAATGTTTTTGTATAGTTATATCCTGTTCTTAATTAAATTAAATTCCCTGGCCAGTATTACAAAATACAATAATAATATAAAATTTTTGAAATGATTAACTTTACCAAACCACAATTGAACTGGAAACATTTTAGTAAATTCTTTTCATATTTTTAAACTTTAGGTAAGTAAACTAAAGTAAAATTACATCAATAATATTCTGATACAATCTTCTTTCAGAATATCAAATGTTTTTTACACCATCAAGGGTATTTTTACAGAAAGTATTGCATTTACAAAAGTATTCTACAGGAGTGACAAAAGTGGCAAGTGAAAATATGTCAAGTGTACATCTGAATGAAGTTCTATCAGCTTTAGAAAAATTTGCACCCAAAGCTCTTTCTGAAAACTGGGATAATACTGGATTATTAGTGGAACCATATACACCAAGGTGATACCAGTATATCAACATTGTATCTAAATGTACCTGAACTGTATTACAAGTACCTGTTATACACAACTTTTTGAGATAAATAAATGTATCTGAGTCCAGCTAAAAAACTATTGAGCCGAGCTTCATTCAAATCTATTCATCACTGTTCATTATCAACCGTTCACTTTTATATAAGCCTATTCTTGTTACATATATACTTGTAATATATGTTCTATAGCTGATATCTTTAAAATTTAATTATGTTTTAGAGAAATAAATAAGATTCTGCTTACAAATGATTTAACTGAAGATGTTGCCTTAGAAGCAGAAAATCATGGTTGTCAAATGATTATTTCTTATCATCCTCCTATATTTGCACCATTGAAGTCAGTGAAACAAAGGTAAAGTAATATTAATTATAAACATGTTTATTTATTTTTTTAACTTTAGTTTAAATATTTCATGATGTTCTATTTTTTCCAGTGCATGGAAGGAACGTATTGTGTCATTACTACTAGAAAAACGTATTTCTTTATATTCTCCACATACTAGTTGGGATTGCGTAAAAGGTGGCGTAAACGATTGGTTAGCGTCTGCTTTTCCCGTATTGGAATCTGATCCTATTACACCTGGAGTAGATCCAACAACAGGTGCTGGCAGGTTTGTAGGAATATCATTTAAAGGTTGTTTCAAAATATTTCTTAAGCATTTATCATGATCTTAAAGTAAAAGTATTACACTAGCATAACATTCTTAGATCAGTTTTCAATTTATTAATTGTATATCATGCCTTTTTTTTAGATTACTGCGCCTTGAAAAAAATATTTCATTAGCAGATGCTGTTATGAGAGTCAAAAAAATAACTGGCCTTCAATATGTTAGACTTGCTTTAGGCAAAAATAAACTAATAGATGAAACTAGCTTACAAACAATAGCCCTGTGTGCTGGATCTGGAGGATCTGTTTTAAAAAATATACCTGCTGATTTATACTTGACAGGTAAATACTTAGCTGGATTAAGTTTTTACTTATTTTGTCTTTGGCATCATAGCTCTTAAACGAATAGGCTGATTTTGGTGCGGTTTGTTTGAAAGCCGATTTAATTTGCTTGTTTTAGCCGTTTATGATGATTTTCTAAAGGGCGTACATTTTTTAATATTATATTTTTAGGTGAAATGTTGCATCATGATGTGCTTGATGCTGCCCAAAAAGGAATATCTGTCATTTTAACTAATCATTCTGATTCTGAAAGAGGATTTTTAAAGGAATTCTCGACATACCTTCAAAATGAACTGTGTAATAAGGTTCAAGTTTTAGTGAGTGCATGTGATAAGGATCCATTAACAACTGTGTAATTTCAATATGCAATAAAACATCAAACATATTTAGCATGAATATTTTTATTTCAATATTAATTAGTAAAGGCAATAATTAGTGTTTTAAGTGTTATGAGATCATTAATAAATATTAGAATATTTTTTGATAATTCAACTGGCACAGTTTCCTATCTTTTTCAGTTATTTAAAGTAACTGACAAGATTTTCTTACATGGGCTTTGGATTTTTGTTTGATCCCATTTACCGTGTCCCGTTGTTGATCTGGAATATGAACTGAAAGACGTTTCATATTTAGATGTCGTGTTTACTGTCGTTTCTCATTTCATCAAAGGCATGCACAAGTTTATACTTACAGCGATTACTTACGGAAGCCAGATTTATTTGCAATCTTTACTTTAGTTTTGTTTTCAAGCGTGGGGTTTCTATTTTGTAATGGCACTTCTTTTCTTCGTAAAGAATCTTGATTAGATTTAATTTTACAAATCGATGATACTGTCCCATTTTTATCGTCGTAGTTTATAACATATTTACTCTTTCTAGATTTAGAGGAACTTCTGACTTTATCGTCCGATTCTTTGGATTTCACTGGACTCTGATTGCGAATAGTTGAATTACTATTCATTTTAGGTGTTTTTGAAGTAACAGTTGTGCTAGATTTAGAATTATTTGATCGGATAGTTCCCTTCTGGAGACTATTTATTGCTGCCTTCGTCACCTCACTTGGTATAGAGTCCTTGTTAAGTAAATCTACTTTCTTTTCTTTATCCTTTTTAATTTTTTCAGTGTCTACTGGTGATTGGTTATACAATTTCCTGCTACTATGGGTGACAGATTTTGTTTTAACTGTTTCTGAAGAGTTATCTTCATAACGTGGATTTGAAAGATCAGGCGTCGTTAATTTTTCAGTTCGTTTTGGTTTACGGTAATCGTTTCTTGTCTGTTTATTTTTCAAATTCTCATTATTCTCGTTATGTTTAGTAGATATAATAGGGTTATTACTGTTAACTTTTGGTTTTATACTGCTATGTATAGTATCGGCAGGCTTCTTCGGCATAACACTTTTATGTGTACTATCTTTTTTAGGGTTTACATTGACATACAAAGATTCAATAGGCTTCCTGCTTGTAATAGTATGTTCATCACGTTGCCTTTTATGCTTATCTACCTTTATACTCGGCTCTCGACGAATTACAGATCTGCGGAAACAAATTAAGCAATTATTTTAAATTAAGCTATACATGTTGACCGTTGCATAAATATGCGAAAATTATTCTTAAAAAGGTAAACAATTTTTTATTAAAAATTTTAAACAATTTTTTAAAATTATTTTGTAAATTATAAACACACATTTATATAAAAACAAAAGTATAATAATGGAACAAACAATAATATCTTCTCCTTTCTAATAGAAGAAAACGAATATAATTTTTGAATGGTAATACATGTTAACCCTTGGTTTTAATGGTGTTTTGGCCCCTAGAATATTGGCTTAATAAGTTTATAAATACTTTAGAATACCTACCGTTTTGGAGAAGATTCGCGTACTTTTCTGCTCAAATCTTGTGATTCTTTTTTTGGAGGTTCGGATATACTTCTACTTGAAAATGTACTTTGTGTATGTGTTGTTTTTAACTTTGATCTCCGATTAATTTGCGTATCCTCGCCTTCTGATATTGGCTTTAAAAATGTTGTGTTTCGCTTACTTTCTACTGCTTCAGTGTATTTTGTTCTAGGCCTTGGTGTAGGAACAGGACGATATTGAATACTAGAAATATTTTGATAGTCGTGACTGTCATCTGACTCGGCTTCGCTGTTACAAACGCTATTTGATATTTTTTGTACTAGTTTTACCGAATGGAGAATTTCTTCTTGTAGATTGTCTAGTGTTTGAATTTCATCAGTATGCTTTTCGTGATCAATACCAAAATAAGTCAGGTCGCTATCTCTAAGTTGACGTGTTTTGAGCTTCCCTAAAGTAGGAGTTAGAGGTTTAGATTTATTCAAAATAGTTTCAGTTGATTGCTCTTTATGCAAACTTGAGATAGGTTTTTCTTTTTCAGCATAATTTTTGTTATGCATTGATTGAACACGTTTTTCTGGACCTATAACAAAAAAATATTAGGTTTCAATATAAAGTTACCGCACTAAAATTTTATTTAATAAAAGTATTCATAGAACCTGCACTAAGTGTCCTTATATCTGTGTCAATATCTTGATACCTATCGTCATCCATTACTTTATTGGTATAGAAATTGTTTTGCCTTTTTTCTATATCCATTTGTCGATTTATTAAGGTGACAGCTGTTGGGAACGAAGAAACATTTGTTTCGTTAGATACCCCAAGTGCCATATTTTCTCCTAAAAGATATGGTTTAGGTTTAGGAATTCTATTCTTGAGAATACCTTTTGTAGCTGCTGTATTCTCATCCTGATCAGAAATTTCATTTTTATCCATAACAGTACCCATGTTTAATTCTGAAAAATTGGATTTTTCTCCAAAAAGTGTAATAGATTTATCAATCTTAGTCGTAAAAGGCACAAAAACACTTTTCTTCTTTCTAAAATCATTAGACGGTGGTGGTTTTTCATCAGTAGCAATTATATTCACCGTCCCAGATTCAGCCGCAAAATGCAATTCTGTTTTGCAAAAGCCAACCTTTTTTATTTTTCGCTCATTATCATCAGCATGTATCGTGTGAGATGATTGTTTTGGTTCGTCCTTTTCTATAGTTATGGGTAATGTTATTGTTACCTTTCCTTTTGACTGAAGAGATATCATACTGTTATCACGTTTTGCCTCATACGAGTCATGATCATCTTTCACAGGACTCAAATGACCTGATTTGAATGTTGTAGTTGGTCTGTTTTTGTATAGCCAGTCTTGAAAAGATTCTTCAGGTAAATCAGATAATTTTTCCCTACTTATACGTTTCGATTTTCCATCTAAATAATGACTTGTATGATCGCTGACTATTTCAGTTGACTTGCAAATTCCACTATCTGTAGATGAATCCATAACCGAAGTGTCAGTATTACGAAAACCTTTATTATTTAAAGTAGCAGTGTCTTCGAAACTGTAACTTTTTCGTCTGTTATTCCATTCTTCACTACCATTTAGGAGAGATGTATATTTCAACGTACTTAAGGTCACTGGTGCATCTAACAATGGGGAAACACGATTGTTCCTAACATGTATATTTTTTATATTATCCTCTTTACCTTCGCTACTACGAAAACTTCGCGTAAATGTATTTCTACTACTATTTCTTGAATCCAGATCAATAATGCTGGCGTTGTCCGCCGATGACGATTCTTCACTTGGCATTCGTACAGAATCCTTCGTTGCATTTCTCCATTTTGATGGTTCTGATATTTCTATATCATCGGGTTCGGTTACTTTGTAATTTAATTTTTCGTTGTCCACATCCGGAGAAGATTCTAATGGCATTGAAGATACTTCTAGTGGTTTCGATGGTAATGAAAGTGGTTCCGAAAGATTATATCCTGAGGATATGACCTGAAAGAAATGTTGATTAGTATTGAATCATAGTATAAGAGGATTCTGTATTATAATGTGAATATCATACTCGTCTTGACGATTGCATGAGATAAGACGAAGCTGGTGCGCCTGGTCCTGCGGAAGAGTGGTACGCAGCTCTCATCACTCGAACTCGCGCTCCTGGGGCGCTGGCGTGCAGCACTTCCATTGCACGGGCGATACGTCGCGTCACTCCACCTTCAGTAACCTAAAATATAAATAAAAATACTACAGTATTTTTAAATAGATATTTGAAATATCAAAACAATGTAAATACGTCATGTACAACAATATAGAAAAATTTTGTCCGTTTGTTTGTTCCGGTTAACATACAAAACGGCTGAACCGATTTAAATGAAATTCACTGGTTGATAGCTCATGGTATGACACGTAACATAGGCTGCTTTTATTTAATCATCATATACATGTACATAAAGCCGCGGGGCATACGTTATACTTTAAAAGTAAACTTTTAAGATATCTGACACTCGTGCTTTTGTATTTAGCACTTTCAATGCCATTGAGATTCGGTCGTTTCAGATTGAGACGAACAAGATTCCTAATAAAACATAGGTATTTATTGCCAATACTTGAGACACTTTATAGGTCCCACCTAATATAATAGTTCAACATACTAAAGATATATAGACGATAGTTTTTTCGTATTTCATCGATGTGACTGTATTTTCCTGCCTGAACCATAGATTAAAAAAATATTGACCTATCTTAGGACCGATAAATAAACTATCAAAGAATTGAAGATATTTCTTGTTAAAATAACACGTCTACGATAAGTGACAAAGGCAGTTGGTGACACGGAGACTTACACCTTCTTTCAGAAACTTCGAAGTTTCGATATTGAATTGTATGTTGTATTAATTGCTTTCGATTACGAACTGTACTGTTACCGGTTTGAATAATAATGGATCAAGGTGAAGTATATAATACCTACCTAGCCAGTGGTTTCAGTACGTAAGCCGTCAGATGACGTCATTTGAAACTAAAATCAAAACAAAGGTACAAATTCATATAATATGTATTAGGTCCATTTTAATTTTTTCTCTCCATTTCCGTAACGATGTGATAATTATTTCACTACGTAACAAGGTGTTAATGCTAATAATGACATTGGGTGAGGACAAGTTTAGGTGTAGTGGGGGAAGGGAAGTGAAGAGGCTTTGGTACGGTCGATGCATGGTCGTTGACATTACGCTTTCAATTCCAAAAAATAATCAATTCTGCCATTTAAATAAACGTGTTACGTTTGGAAACTCCGTTTTAATCATTCATCAATATTTAATAGAAATATACGTCATACATCGAATGCTTCATCATCATACTCAGGAATAGTAATCGACACTATTTGTATATCACTACCGGTGAGCTGAGGATATTCCCGCGATAAATTTTCCATAAGCTAAGTATCATATAAAAATAATCTATGACATTTTTCATGAACGAATTTGGTTTACAATTTTAAGGCTATACATTTTTTCGCGGAACCTTGAATTGTTGTCTGAAATAGAGGTATATTTTTTTAATAAATATAAACATATTTTAATTTGTTTTATTTGTTCTGCAGTAAATAAGATATTTATGTAAAGAGTTATCTTCATAAATTGTATTTGAGTAGAAAGTATTATAGACTCACTTCTTAGTAGAAACCTATTTCAAAATTGAAAGTCTCTTATTTGATTAAAGCTAGATCGCTATTTAGAAATTACGTCAAGTGATATTTATCCAATGTCTACGCCTACGTTAGTTCTTGATGTAAATACAATATCTAGGATTGTTCAAGCAACGATAGGTAGATTGTAATGAATAGATTTGATTCTTATCTCCTATTGCAGACGTAAATAATAAATATTAAGTATGACATAGGTGGTTATATACGATTTGTGTTAATCGAACTGCATGTAAGTATTCATTTCTTAGACTCTGAATCTAAAAGCCCATTAAGTGATCTGCAATATTTTTGTATGGTGTATCTACCTGTATTATGGTCATCGTCTATCTGGTTAAAGTCTAGTACAGTATAAATGAAATAAACATACGTTTCGATTTACCCGGGGCCCTAACTTTAGTCGTTTAGGTATCTGTTTAGTTGTCCCCAAACAAAACACATGGACACAAAATAGTACCGTTCTCCAAAACTGTGCGAAATCAAAAAATATAGGACGTGTGGTATCATTAACCCTAGACAACTAAACATTCGTCCGCACGACTACCTACCTGCTGCCAGATATTGAGATCGGGCACTTGCCCGC
>JAOSYY010000013.1:5215204-5239796 GCA_025727935.1 Hebomoia glaucippe | reverse complement strand
CGCCATGTAACAATTTTTATTCTTATAATAAAAGCTTTAAAAGATATTCACGTTTCTCAATGCGTAGTCCGATCGACGAATGTTTAGTTATTACGTAACAATGAATTAAGTTTAGTTGTCTAGGGTTAAGAATGTTACATTCTCATGTATAGCTTATCGTCAGCTTGGAAAAATTACGATTATTTGATAACAATTACTCATTAAGTTTTTCTAAATAATAAATATTAAGAAGGCGTCTTATTCGTAACCCTAATGAAGCGGATAAATTATTGTCCGGCTTGTAATAAAAAAATAAATGCTCTCCAACTATAATCATACGAATGGGAAGTTAAGAATATGTTTTATAATTTTTTTGTGTATCTTGCACTGTTCAAGAGTTGCCGTAACCTCGCGGACAGCATCGGCCTTTGTGCAGGATTTCCGGAGCGGCACCTCGCTCACATGCCCAGCTAACAATCTTGCCAAACAAAAGATTTTTCCTGATTAAATTAAAGGCTTTTAAAAAATATTATAGCTAAACGAACGTATTTTTATTATTTTTCTGGTACCATTTTTTCCATAGTTTCACTTGAAAGGAAGAGAATGTTCATTTTATGATTCAAGACCCATTGCCTTTTTATAGTTTAAAGAAAATTTATCACATGTATTGTATTTATTTCAATCAGATACGTGTCGTGCAAGTTGGCCAAAGATTATCGTAGTAATATGAATTTTGTTTTAACTTATACCAAGTTAATTCGTAACATTGTGTAAGAACGACACATTTGGTTACATGCTACTATAAAGTTAATGCATAAAGATTATTGGCCTATGAATTTGAAAATAATATTAGGAACAATAGACATCAACGCGTAAACCGCTTCTAACAAATTTTAATAAGAAAACCCTCTAAAGTGCGGGAAAGTATGAACAGGTGGATACTTTCTGGTCTTAGTGCAACTTGTTAAATTATCATAATATTATTAAAGATATATACTAGGAAAAAGTATCGGCAAATTCAAATATACCGTGGCATGGGGTTTTTTCTGTAAAATTCTGGGAAATCTGTAGTCTGTGTATTGACGCTTATGTAAAATAAGTATAGGAAATCAGTGAACCATTGTTAACTTCTTCACGTCTAATGCTTTCTCTACGTCTGCTGTCAGAAACCTTATTATTTACAATCAAAGAAATTATACGAATATAAATGATTTGAAATTATGTATAAATAACAACAATAATAATAGCCTATTTAGAAGTAGGTAGCTAAGCACATACAAGCAACTTAAATGTGGTTTACCTGTGGTTTTTAATGAGTATATGCACTTAAGTTACATGTTAGTAACTGAATCTAGGATTACAATTATAAATTACTTTAGATACTCATTTTAATTACATTTATTTATTATCATTAAATTAAAGGACTAACATAATTCTAGTTGGATGAAAAAAATTATTACTCATATTCGAAACACAGTAACGGATGTATATCTCGATTTATATAAAAATACATTATAACCCTACTAAGCAAATTAATATAAAGTTTAACGAAAGCTAAAACCCTTAACCGATTATTCTCATGAACTAGATAAATATTTACAATATTTATTAAAAAGGAAAGTACACCGAATACTGTGGTTGAAAAAGTTTATCGGTACCTCCCTATTCAGTTGTATATTTTTGTTTCGTGTCCCAAAATAGTTTTATATAAGAAACAATATGTTGATGACAAAAATAACAACATGGTGGTCTTTAAATCAACATAGAAAACAAATACATTCAATAAACATAATATAATAACAAATACCTATCAATAAAAAATTAAGTAACTGGTAATTTAATTCTGACAGTTTAAAAACTTAATCACAGCATTGAACTTTATAGTGATTCATTTTTGTGTAATAAAAAACCTAAGCTACTCGCGAAGTCACGTCATTCAGGTTTTGCACTGTATAAGGAAACAGCAACTTTATGCTTTCGGCGATGACGATTGTTAAGTTGGTTATATCTTATAGTAACTTTATAAATACATAAAAGCTTTTAAGTAACTCTTATCTTTATAACTATAGTGATAAATTAAATCTAAAATGGTCAAAAATGTTTAAAAAAAGTTACTGATTCACGTACTTACCTATCAACTAACCATTGCAAATATTAAAAATTATAGTCAATTAGTCAACAGATTTGTCTAATAGTCCGTAAGCAGAGTTCCTTTAGACTTATTTATATGTGTAAATATCTAAAGGTATTTTATAGATCATAAGTTTTTACAAAATAAACTATTGTTATATATCATTGTTTATCATAATTTAGTAAGGAACAAATATAATTCTTTGTCTAAAATTGCAGACTGTCAATGATAGAGTTGATGGCCTCACCTTCCCGTATTCGGCAGTCCCAGCCCACTGGCGTCGCCATTGATCTGCTACTTCCATCTCTCCCGTTATTTTGTGTCTCGTTCGTTGCAGCTACACTCGAAATACGAGAACGCGCTTTTTTGCACGTTCACGTTCGCTCTACACGCCAGCGCGAAGCCTACTGTCTCGTTAATGGTTCCGCACTCAACAGCTTTAAACCAAATGTTGTATTAAATCTTGACTTCCTTTCGTTAGTATAATAATATTTTGGTAACTGTTCGATGTCAACGCCCACGAAAGAATTACTACCACCTAGAATCCCACACAAAACGCAACGTGTTGCAATAGACCAAATGGCATGCACTTTTATGTTTTTTGATGATTAAGAAGAAGATAAAATGATAAAGTTGGTTATTAAAATTGAAATTTTAAAGAAACACTTACAGGTCATTAACATTCTTAGGTATTGTGATTCATGACAGCAATTAGGAAATCTGTATGCTACTGTACTCTATTAATAAAATTTTGACAAAGTTATATAAATATGAATCATTATTAATTAAAATCAATATTAATCACATAATTTTTAATATGTAATAATTGGTATAGAATATAAAAGTAGTTACAAGTCAGTTGGGGCTCAATACTTCTATATGTTTTCTTATCAGTACTGTTAGAGAAGGAAATTTAAAAGTACATAAAGTATCAAAATTTTATAAAAGTATACAGGAAATTAATAGTTTATAATAAAGATATATATTGGGATACTTTTAACCAATAAAATGTAAAAATCAATATTCATAATAAATTTATTGTACCTAAACTAGTTATTACATAGATAATGAATCTGAGTTTGTATTTAATACATATCTTAATTACGAAAAAACACCTTAATCAATAAAAATCACCTTTAAAAAATTACATACTAACGGATGGTTATGTATTATGTGAATTCCTAATACTTCATTGACATCAAATAATCAGTATACAAGCTAAATATGTAACGGTTGCATTTCTGTAATTGTTTGACATTAAGCAATATATCAGTTTTATCTTTGTTTCTCATATTTACTCCTTGTTCATAAATAACAACAAGGACATCTTGTGTCTGGGTACTCTTGCAGAAGTTATAAAAGAATTTTTGTTCATAACCATAGCTTGTACTAAGGCCATCCTTAAAATCTCTATAAAATAATTGTTCTTTATAGTCACACATTGTCTCTATTTCGGACCATTCCTCTGCAGTCACACCAAATAGTACACCTACATTTGTTCCTCTAATAATACACACAGCTTGTCCAAATTCATCTGAGACCTTCAAAACAGCAGTAGTAGATTGTTCATTTGGCTTATAACAATTAATTTTAACAGATTCTATAACATAATCAGTAATAATACCCCAAGATATAGACCCTACTTTTAAGCTACTGCTCTCGGTTAATCTTGTAGGAGATATGTTTTCGAAAGGGAATGCCGCGATATAATTATTGCATGACCCATTTTGCATTTGTTTATACTTTATTCATATTATTGTAACAAATTATTGTAGTGAAGAAATACCTAATAATAATTTTTTAACACGATTTTGCACAAAATTAAATGTACAAAAAATAAAGAAAATAATTACAAAGTTGAAAGTATAAATGTCAATCAATGTCATTTTATTTCTGGTCAATCTGCAGTCATGCAGCGTATTTTAATTTACATATTATGTGGATATGTATTTGTATATTTCTTGTTGTCAATAGACGTATATCTTATAATATGTAAAAAACTGTGGATTCATGATACGAGATGATTTAGACAGCAGGTAAAAAAGAAAAGATAATAAACTTTTTTTATATATCGCAAGTAGATACAACTATTTGTCAGTGTCGTGTTTAAATTTAATAAACCTATTACAGAAAAACGTTGCAGTGAGTCTTTAAAGTAGTCTGCATTCTCAGCAGACGTATGACAGCATTTTGATGTCTTTTAACTTTCATTATGACGTTTAACTAACGAATTAATGTAACCTAAAACTGAAATGTAATTTATAGTTACGGCTTATGGCAAAGCCAGTTTATATAACAATATAAGAGTATAGTTTTCATAAATACTTTATAATACTTATGGTTTACGTACATATTAAGCAATGTATCTAATATGAGGCTTGGTTGGGTTCATAAGCTTGTGAATAACTGGCCCGGAAAGAAAACTTTTGGGATTTACCGATTTCTCCCATTATTTTTTGTACTGGGGGCAGCATTAGAATTTTCTATGATTAACTGGAAAGTTGGAGATATAAACTTCTATAATACATTCAAAAGAAGACAGGCTAAAACTATAATAGAAGAAAAGATTGAGAAATATTCAGTGCAATAAAATGCCTGCTGGAGTTAGCTGGAGTCAGTATATATCATTTTCGGCATCTGCAATGCTGTCTATGCTTGCAGGTTCACAACTTGTTCATAATTACTATAAACCTTTAGTTGATTTGCATGTTTATATAAATAAGGAATTAGAAAATCTACCACCTAATGTTCAAGAAAGAATTCGGAATGAGCTCAAAGAAGAAGGAATATTGAAAAAATAATAAAAATGTAGTAAACAAATTGTTATTAAGTAAATATAGTAGTTTAATATTATTTATAATTTTTAATTGGATAATTCCTATGATCCAAGTAAATGTGGTGGAAATGAAACACAAATCAACAAAACATTACCTCTATTCTTAATTTTGGTAAATAACAAAATATTTACACATATTATACATAACAATATCACTTTATATTACAACTTATAAAATTATAAAAACTTACTTGTTATCTAAGTCTAGTTTCAATTTAGTTTGAACTTCAATATTTTGAAAAATAATTATCTGTTATGGCTGAGTATTAAAGATTATATCAGGATTATTATATAAAAGTATATTTATAATAACACATTATATTAACAAGTAACATTTTGTTAAGTGTACCTAGATTTTTATTACTGGAGAACCAAAAGTTAGAGTATCATGTATATATTTGTGGGCTAGTGCTTGTGACATAAAAAGTTCGCAAAACAGAAGCTGCAATCTGATTTACCTTTTGCCTGAACTGTAACTTCATTATATTGCAACTGTATTCAAATCAATTAAGGAATGGCAGGACATTTCTTGTATTTAATTTGATAAGCTGACTCTTTTATCTATGTAAGTTTAGATAATTTCTAATAAGTCTAGTTTAAGAATTGCATATAATAGCCCTGTCATTAGTTAAAGACTAAGAAGCACTATAATTCTGTTTAAACAATTCACAAATAGTAATAGTTTAGTCTTCTAATAGCCACAATATCAAATACAAGGCCAGATCTAATATGCCATAAACAAATAATATAATTTTGACCTTACATTTTGTAAAAGATTTCTATGATATGAATCTTACATCCTCAGCAGTCTTAATCACAAATTATTTTTAGGTGATGGGTCACCTTGAAGAATTTAATATAGTTTTTTGAATCCAGTCCACATGTGATGTTACAGCGTCATAAATTCGAGGTCTTCCTAGACCAATTTTTGAACATGCAATACGCCAACTGCTCACACCTAGCAGAGACCAATGTTTTGATGCCTCATCAAAGCACATCATTGAACTTCCTGCATATTCTTCCTCCTTAAAACGAAAAATTTGGTTGTTATTTTATCATAATTAGGATAATTATGTTTTTTACTCACTTCTATATAGAATTGAAACTACTGACTAGAGTTGCATATGAAATAAATCATTAATACGTAGTAGAACTTCACTTACATCACAATCATCTTGGTCATAAAGCGGCTCAGCACAAATTCCATTGCCAGTTGTTATGCTAACATTTTCACAAGTGTTCATAGAAGTTGTTACCACATGGACTCTTTGTAACTGATCCCTGTTCCTTGTCCATCCAAGAGTGTTACAAACGCTTTGATTATGCGTTTTGAAGCCATTTTCAGGCAGGCAAGCTGGGCGAACAAAGTCTGTTATTTCAACAGGCTCTTCTAGTCGAATTAAAGCTAACATACTGCCTTCAACAGGAGATCGGATCATGCCAACAATCCTACGTTCTTGTTGCCAGGGCGTCGTACTTTGAATGCGAACAGTTCCCAATCTTGCTGTCCATTCAGCCTTTGGTTGACCCTGAACAGATACATAAAATTATTTAGATAAAAAAAATAGATCCTTATAAGGAACAAGGAAAATTATTAGAATGTTTTACTAAATACTTTCCCTACATATCTTGCCCTGTATGTTATATTTTTGCAATCATTTCTAGGTTGCCCTATATATTTGTGCCTGAATTCATCAGAACCAGATGAGTGATTTAGGCACGGAAGCGTAATAAACAAATTTAGCTTCATATTTATAATATTAGGATAAAGTAGGGTACAACTTTTGAAGATTACATAGGAAAATTTGGCAAAACCATCGATATTTTGTGTAATATGAACCTGAAAACAAGATGCTGTGGTAACAAGCCACGAAGAGTGAACAAGCACAGCGTCGCACGCGTGAACATGAGACCGGAGTAAGGCCGCGTGCCACGGCCAGTCGCCGGGTCGCGCGGATCGCGACAACCCTTCAACGCCATTAGCTGCCCCTACACCACGTGCTGATGGTACTCCACATTCTGAGGAGAAGTTACAGTTTTATTCCAAATACTTCTTTCCGTAAGATATCGCACGCTTAGAAATAATAAAGTGGAACTCAAAAACCACAATTTGGGAGCAAACGTTCAATATTTTACGCATTTCATGTTTGATTGCTAGTAAAAAAATATTCTATTAATTTGTAGATATTATAGGAGTGGACGATATTAATTTTAAAATTAGATTAAACTATAGACGTTATTGAATTCTACCTAACCCCTAAAGAATACGGGTTTTATCAGAAAATTTCCAAACACCCAAATTTTAGAACATGTGATATCAAAAAAGAGCTCACCAATTTGGTCACAAACAATTTTGATAACTTTTCTTTCTGGACAGTCTGTTTTGACGAAAGAAATTTCAGCCGCAGTAGGATCAACTATTTCCACATACTCGGGGAGCTTTTCAAAGTTCTTATTTTTGATATTTTCGTCTGTTTCTACTTCGCCATCTGGTACGACTTCGGCAGTTATCGCTGATCTAAATAAATCAATCTTGTTATTAATTATTCAAGAAGTTTAGTGAGTAGTAGGTAGGTATTTCTAAGGAAAAAAGTAAGATAATATTGAAAAGTTCTTACTTGAATGTAAGTGATGTGCATAATGAGGTTGCGACACTCATAAGAGCTCGCTTATCGTTCTCGTAGGGAGCTGCACAGATTTTGCCGAAGCGTCCTCTTTCTGCCCACACAGCGTACCCCACCCGACTTCGTATTGCGCCTAACGTTGTTTCGCTATTTTCTCGTTTCCAAGAAGCCAATGATCGAGATACCCATACTAGAAATTAAATATATACGTATATTTCTAACATCAATCTAATTTTATATCAAAGTAGCGGTATCTAGCCTTCATAAGAGAATATTAAAGAATATCTTACGACACCCAGCTTCATCACTTCCGTCGGCGCAATCGGATGTTCCATCACAGCGCAAATGCGACGGCAAACATCTCGGGTTTAGTGCACAACGAAGACTCTTGCTACCAGCGGCTGCGCAGTGGGTACAACTACGCTCGTCTGAAGCATCCGTGCAATCTGGTATGCCATCACACGCACGCCGCGACAATGCAAGGCGTTGCAAACTACTGCGGCAATCTATATTTTTGGCAAATATTGTTACAGACGCATCCAAATGTAGAATTACACCTACATTATACTTGACATAAAGTGTAAGCTTTTTACCGTTACAAAAATAAAGATCTGTGACATTAGCAACATATTAACGTACTACCAACCATATTTAAACCGTCTATCAGTTTTTGTTTTAATAAAATTTTCCTGTCCACATGAAATAATTTAGAAATAATTCAGGTATTTGACCTGGTTCTGGTGCACAGGACCCAGGTCCATGATAGTCAGGGAAGCGCGCGCAATCGAAATGGGGTCGCAAGCGATCAGGCAAACGATCGCCGCAACCAGCATGGAAGGCGCGGCAGTACGCACGACATGGGTACAAAAGGCGACTTTCTTCACATCGAGGTTGGAGCATTTGACAAACAAAGTCCTGTAATATCAATTAATATCTTTTTACGCACTAGATAAACTAATGTTAATGAGTGTATGTCTTACACGCTCTATAACCTAAACAAATTAATAAAGTAGTGCATATACTTGCAGACAGTTATACAGAATGTAAAAAGACTGCTCCCGGAAACGAAGACAGGTCATAGTACTAATGACAGCTTTGATGATGGGACGGATAAAAATTCGATCCTGACTAAAAAATTCATATTCGTAAAACGTTTTTTTAGCGTAATTTACACTCTATCATGTTAATATAGCTAATTGAAATGATAGTTTCACTTCGTTTTCAGGAGCAGTCTTTTTATACCCTGTATAAGAAATTGTTTTTGCTATCGTTGTTTTTTTTTGGCTATTTTTTCAGATTTTTTATGTAAGAAACGTATGTTTATTTCACAAAATTTAAATAATATTTATTGAAAAACTTAGAGTTAAATGTATGTTAAGCAAAAGTTAGGTTGATATTGTAACACGAATGGCTTTAATTCAAATTTGATATCTTAGAATTAATTGATCTATTACGAGTGTAGGTTCATTACACTTCTAACTTATGGCATACTCTTTGTAGACAATTTTATACGACTAAACATTGTAATCCGAACATACTTGCGCTAGATAAGAACACTCTGCATCTAATAGTTCTCTGAAGGCTACGAGATCGCGCAGTAATGTGTCCTTGGAGGTATGACCGACTAGATTTGGATAGGTCGTGATGTTGTACGGTAAATGAGAGCAAAGCGACAGTGCGAGCGGCGAACACTCCCGCAACTCCTCCTCCACGTCTAATATAATTGCCTCTGTTGTTGCCGTCTCGGTTGTAGTGGTTTCACTTTCTTTGAGCGCTTCAGATGATATCACTGAGCTTTCCTAGAAATAATACTAGAAGCTGATAATATAATTTTCGTTTATAGATTAATTAGAATGAATAGGTTCTAAGAAGGTCCAATTGTTATTTTAAGATAAGTGATAACGAATAAACTATCTACAACGCTTACAAAGTAAATTCGTCACACGACAAGACGGAACAAAATTTCGCGATCAAATATTAGGTAATTGTAAAAGTGCAAGATTAAAACATTGAATTACATCAGAATCGATAACTTCCGATACTGTAAATGTGTTGATAGCTACCTCAATATGCAGTGTTTTGGGGACAGCGGCAAGACCGGTGAAGAAAGGCGTTACAAGGGCCTGTGCCATCACCTCTGTCACCTCAGTAGTACTGACTGCTGTGAAGATGGGCTCGAAGGAAACCTCGAAATGTACCCGAGAACCATCTTCTGTACTATTATGTAAACAGAAAAAAAAACTTTAAATAAAACGTTTTCCTGATATGATAAAAAAAGTATTTATTGTTCTAAATCTAATTGGAACATTAAATTACGGGCAATATGTGGTAATTTTAATACGTCACTGGCTATAAGAGCGCAGAGTAAAAATAAAAGATTATGACACATTGTAATATCAACATGAGAAAGTTAATGCGTGCTTAGATTTCTAAGCTCTGAACTTTCTATGCAGCCCGTGTTGTTAAACTCAATTCAAGGTTGGAAGCCCTTTCTTTCGGTGGCCTGATTTACAATGCATTGATTGCGGAATTGCCCGTGTAGAATACTAAAATCGATCTAAATTTACTTATTTAAGTAGACTAGAGCGTATGCTGATGAATTCTAAATATGCCGGATGTATTCATTGATACAATATATTCTATAGTACCTTTTCACCTGATGGGTCAAAATGCGTTTAAGTGATATCAAACTCACGACATTGGACTGCAAATTTTAATTAACAATGGTGATGAAGCATCTTCTAATAAATTATAATCTTTACTCAGTCATTAAACTTTTGAAAGGAATAATTCACCCTTTTGTATTTATTACACTTTGCTTGTGATCGACATTGGATCGTGAATTGATCTTAAATTTAATTTAATCTTTGTTGATTTCGAGATAGGTGAGATCAATATCTAGCATTCATGTATTCGGAACTTTACTTAATGGCCCTGTAACACGCTCCATCTCAGTTCGAGAAAGCTAACTTTCTCCAATTTAAATTACCATGTACGATACGTGCAATACTTGCGCATGTTTTTAATTTCGCTTGAGGTCATTTTTTCCAAAATATTGTACGTGACGCGGAAATATGGCTTAAAAAATTATAAGTTGGAAAACATTGTAGATAATCCATTGTTAACATATTATTATGATATCTAATAAAAAATCTTGTTGTCTTAATTACTTGCAAAAAAAATTATCGTATAGATTCTTAGAAGTTGCACTGTAGTCGTGACTAGCACCTTGTAATTATTCTAAATCAAAGCCCAACACAATCTTTAATCTGGATCCGTGTTTTGGCTACTATTTATAAATATGTATAAGAATACCAATAAAACATCCCTATTTTGTTTGAGATATCTTTTTGTTTGCATTGAAATACTAACGCATTTATCTGTTTATCTATTTTTGTAAGTTTGTGGTTACCCTACAATCAGGTATTGTTTGCATGTAAATTGTACTTGGTTATATGTCGAAAGTAGTTTACCATGACCATGAAAAGAGTAGCGGTTTAATAATGTTATATCATTCGCAGTAAGTATATCACGAATCACGTATAATTATCATACATAATAATTCCTACTTAATATTCTTCTGTATCTAAATGAAATTCGACTCACACAATTCGAAACACAAATTCAACAAATTAAAATACGCTGTTACTTGTAGTAAGTTGTACTTCACGTTACGCCTATAAGAAAGAACGTAATATAATTATATACACTTCACGTAGTTCATGTATTTTATTATTATTGAAAATACGAAGTACTCACTTATCAATTGCAAGTATGTCAGCTGCAACGAAACACGATCGTAATTCAGATCGACTATATACGTCATATAACATCTGTTTCATCTCTAACTCTCGAGTGCTATTGTCTGCAATGTCCAAATCAAAATCCTCTTTTGAACTCCACGTTGACACTATAAATGAACCTCTAAATGTTTGTCTGTTCAATGGATCCCCAAAAAGGTACATATCTGGAATTAAACATACAATTAAAAATGATCATATAATTTTTTTTTATAAAACAAGAACTATTCTTAATCGAGTTTGCAATAGTGAAATTCACTATCTACCATCAGATAATAACATTTCGTTCATCATACAAAGTATATCGTTCACTTGTTGTAGCGAATGCAAGGCCGATCATTTGGCCTTTTCCTCCGGTGACGGGCGTAACTTAAATGTCGTTGAGTCTGAGAAAATGTTGATATCTATTGATTTGTATACAAAGGAATTTAATTACATGAAACTAGTTTGAATCGAGATAGTATCCAATTTATTAATAATTAATTACAAAACGTATTAATTATCTATAGAAAGCTGTTGTAATCTTAAAATTAAACTCTCTAAACAAATTGTAAAGATTGTTATACGTTCATATACTTTGACATTATTTATTCTGTGCAGTTTATACATACATATTTGTAATGAAGCCAAGGATTTATCACTTATAGTAAGTAAGTTAAATAAAATACTTGAATCTGACAAAGATTCCAACGCATTTCTAAATATAAAGTAGACTTCAATCATTCTGTTCAATTTTAAATTGAGGATCACTAAATCTAATGCTTCCGAAGGCATTTAGAACTTTATATAAGTAAGTTGAATAATCAAATAAAAAGAAGTGATATTATATGTAGAAGATACGTAGCGTCAAGGTCAGTTTTCATATATAGCTATTTAGAATTATATCTAAGGGTACCTACGGCCGAGGTATACGGCGACAGCAGCAAGCAGCAGCAGCACAAGTAGAGCAGCAAGTGCGGCACAGCACCCCCGGCACGGCCGACTTAATTTGCGTCTAGTAAACCTGATGTCACTGCTTACGGACATGGTCGACTCAGGCGGTCTATGCGATCTACACCGGCGTTGCCCATTCCGAGACCAGCCATATCCAAGCTACAAAAAATATAGAAAGTGCTAAACATAAATATAATGTATTATTATTTATTGATACGAGTCTTAAAAGGCACCTCATGTAATTCAAAACTTTCAATTTAACTCAATGAATTTCACTTTTATTGATTTACAATATAAAATAAGTTATACGTGCGTTGAACATGGTTTGAAACTATATACTTGCTTTTCGTGACAATATTGATTTTTTATACAATAAATTAGAGGCATATTGAACATATACAGGCTAATTTATTCAGGTTTAAACTTTCACAAGATTTAAGGAGTTTCACTGTACTACATCTTATATATTAGCAAAATATTAGAATCGGAAATGGTGTGCTCATTATAACGAGTTTTGATGTTTCTAAGTAAACAAACTAGTTTTAGATTAGGAGTATAATCTTAAATTATATTATTATATGGAGTCATATTAATTTAATAGGGAGGCGCCACTTAACTTATTTTTGTATGATAATTATTTAAGATTTTTATTTAGCTTCTGACGAAGGCTTGTTTTTGTAGAGTATATTACTATTGTGTGATTCTATGTCAAAACCTTTAGTAAGTAGATTGCTAGTTGCTTTTGTAAATGCCAAGCGGGCACACAAAATTGGCAGTGTTGCGGCATTGCTCGCCATAGGCCAACATTCTGCGAAATGAAGTCAAGCCCAAAGTAACGTGATATTAGTTGAATTATATAAAATAAACTTATGTATATTTTTTCTATGTTAAATGCTCTGGGAACATCGCCACAAGCTAAAGGATAAATTAGACCAGATATAAATTTAATTATTGCATTTTTTGAAGAAAGGTTGACTCATTATTTTCCCTTCCAAAACCTTACTTCAAATTGTTTAAATAATAAATATATTGTCAATAAAAAGCTTAAAAATACTACTTGTAACTATGAAAAAATAAACAGATAGAATACTTTTTAGTCTAAAAAATTTGCTAAGAAGTAGTTCTAAGGTATCTGTATACGTTAAGAGATTTACATGCTTTATGTCTAAAACGTTGGTTCGACAAAATACGTAGCATTCCGAGTTACTTACTATGCAATAAATTTAAATGCGTTCTTAAGTACTAATCAATTACATAAAGTTCCATGAGAAGTTAGTACACGCCGTCCTGATAAGGACACCTATTTAAACTTGTTCTGACGGACGTTTCGGATTGTGTATGTTGCTTACAAAATCAATCGGAATAAAGCTCGTGTCTATCGCCCCGCTTATTCGTTATCTCAACGAGATTTTCTTAGTGAATACTGCAAACACCCTCACTTTCGAGTTTCGACCGCGATAAATTCGCTACACCTGTAAAGCACAAATACACGAATCTTTTCCGTTGACAAAAGATACAACGAGCGACCTCATTCTGGTTTGAAAGTAACAACTCGCCATTCAAAATCGTTTTATGTCACGCACGAAAATTCATGCGAACCTTACATATATTTTTTAAATTTGTTTATGCTTGATTATAAGATGCGCTGGGCCTGTATCTCAATATTGTAAATAAGATAATTTTTTCAATAGATTTAAGTATACCTTTTTATTATAAATTAGACACCATAAATGATGTAGAAATATTACAATCCATGGATACCCGACCTACTATAGTAAGTAATATTATTATCTTATTATAACGATGCACTCTACAAATTGTGTAGGAACCTAGTTAATTACTTGGAGACTAGATAGCGGAGCGTTGTGAAAGTTGATACATTTCTGCTACTCTTATTTAATCCATTGTTATGACAGACTACCGGCTTTTTATCACATATATGTACTATTTTCTATCAATGCCTCACTTCCGTAAGTTTCTGCATCAGATCTATAATTGTTGATCGCGATTTTGTCCGCTCGCAAGGCCTTTGCCATGTTGGTAATATTAAATTTCTGTTATATTTCGAGGCAATGCTTATATTTTTGTTTTGGCATATAAAACGTTATTCGTATCATATCAACTGCATACATCCTTTGATCAATGAGACCTTTTGTAAGAAGCTACATTGAACGGCCGGTTCTAGAGAGCACGTTGACCTCCTCACGTGGTAGTTCCTACCTAATTATATAAATAACAAAGCATATTATGATTACTATTTCATTGTATATAAATCTAACTTTTATTCATTATATTCTTTATATTAAACGGTTATATATCTATAATATTTTTATCCTCATGAGAAATATAGCAAAAATTTATTTTTTATAATTTTATAATGCGCATACTTCGTAATATCTACGGACTAACTGTATATGTATAGAATTAAGTTTTCCTTGTATATTTAATGTTGGAACTTGTTAAGTACCTATTTTTATTTTTCCTTAGAATTCAATGTTTCCTATTTAATTGGGTTTTCTTAACTGTAAAAATAGTTAAGTCCTTGTCATATATTTTGCTTGTAAAGTTAAAATCAATTGCAGTTTGAAAATGGTGAATGAGTTCAATTGTAGTTTAGATAAGTAATGAAGGGTATTCAAGTCATAGTTAATCTATATATGAGCATAATCTAAATGTCTAAATTTTACAAACAAAAAATGATTTGATTTATCTTAAAATTAGATTCAATTTGACGTGACGTTCTGAATTACAAATCTATTAACTTAAATAATACATTATTCTTCGTATTGACGCACATTAAATTGTATATAAAATCTCCACCTGGTTACTTCTAATTCTAATTAACTCATATTCATAACGTAATATTTTACGTCGTAATTTTTTTATGACAAAATTCTATTTACGTGCTACTTACGTCACTTTCTCATTATATTTAAATCCGTGATTCAGATTGACCGAGATTTGTGGTTCACTGCAACGAAGGTAATATTTCTTCAATGAATGAGGATTGTAACAAGATATCAATTCGCGGTTCTTGACCAATCATTTTGTAATACATTTCAAATAAGAAATTATATGATTAGTTTAATATGTAACTAGATAAAGTTTATAAATAAAAAGAACATAATACAACTTTTATATATAAATGTATTCTAAAGTTATATATTGTAGATACATTTTAGAGCACCAAGATTTAGAAAGCTTGCTTAGATAAAACAATTTTTCAATAATTATTGCACAAGCTTCGTGATATTCAAGCGATGAAGAATATCGATGTCCATGAACTTTACTTTGTTCACCTTGCAGCAAAGCTTGTCATACTACTTATTCACTTGCCCACACAAACTCTAAAATTATTTATTAAATACTTTTTTATTTCGTCATCCAATATAATTTTGAACTGAATACGATCTGAGCTTTATAAAGCTTTTAGAATTATAATTTAGAAAAGATCGTACAAATAAGCACGCAGGTTTCTATAGCATCTTTATTAGAACAGGCAAATTGAATGCAAAAGACGCCTAACGCGGTTGTGGTCAGCAGGCTGCCCGTCGACCCGGATCGCGGATCACACGACTGCGCCGTGGCCGTTAACATCCACTGGCACACTTACCAGACTATGTGATTTACCGAATTAGCAATAGAGAAAATCGAACAAGTGCTTTACACATTTATAGGCAGGGCGTAATTGATTTCATGCCGACTACAGATTTGAAGGTTAGCTTTGCGTAGGTTAAAACGAAGAGCTTACCCACTCACAACAATTTATTGTCCGAAGATTTAAGTTGCACAAAGCTTCGGATAGCAGTGTTTAAGCCTTATTTAGAGCGTAAAGGTCATTTGTTTATAGAGAGCTTGGTATAGAAGTCTTCGTAAATGGTATGAATTGGTTAATAAATAGAATTAGTTTGGAGATAATGACTAAACACTTAAATTAGTGCAATTCATTGCCGGTGTGATTTTTAGCATTAAATCTTGGTTGAAAAAAAGTGTTTCGTTTGATTTAGACGTACGTGCTCATATAGAAAAAATAGATAATGAACTGCCAATCATTGAAAACTACGGTTACGGGAATTTCCTTTACTAAATTAAGAGTAGACAATTTTCAAATAATTTGCTTTTGTTGATGTCCCCCAGCATACTTGATATTTGCATATAATTACGCGTCTCACATGTAATAATGTAATGAGAATTTAACGCACTCACATACAAAGAATTATCTGTAAAACTTGACGTAGATTACGCAAGTTGACCATAATTTACGTCATTATAATTATAGAATAAGATCAGTCTAGATAATACCTACAATACATTACTATTGTCACCGCTTTTAAAGAAAAAGTTATACAGTTCCTTGCTCTAGATATAAAATCTGGGCTTAATTTTTAAAACCTTAGAATTTCCTGTAACTTTTTCACCACTTTGGTAAAATATAGTTGTTTCGACATACATGGTAGTGGACATTCACATTATAAACTAAATTGTTTACTGCCCAGACAGTAAAACGAAGTGTAGTATTACATGAGTGAGAGGTTGTACTAGTGCAAGGACTAGCAACTCAGGTCGGCCCGAGTTTTAAGTTTCCTGCTCACGAAAGAATGTGCGACTGATACTTGGTTAATGTACTTCAGATAGCACAATTTTCTATAGAAAAATGTATTGTTTAACTCTAAAATTAGATTGTTTTGCATTTATGTGATTGTATAACAACAATCGAGAGTCCTTGGAATTTTAAATAAACAAATGGCGCATTTTACAATTTTTCCTATGCGCACAGAAGCTTTTTGTTATTTTAACAATTTACTATTGAAAAATTGGTACTATAGCTTTTTTTTTCAATCTATAAGGCAATATCTTTTATTTCCGCGTAAATACAACTGTCGTCAACTTTGCAATCATTGCAAAACGTGTTTCAAAGCTTTTTAAGGCATTTAGATTGCTTTACACCGATTGGCTTAAAAGTATAATAAATAAAATGGGTATAAAAAATGTTCTAACGGTATAAGACACTTTTTGCGGGTATATAATAAACAATAAAAAAGTTCGTATACAAGAGAAAGTGCTGATTGTTCAGAGAAAAATGTCGCGCAAGTTAATGAGTGTACCCCATTGAATAAGCTTTCCATTCATGTCGACATTATAATTACATGCGTGACACAGATGATTCTCAACAATAGATATTATTAATGAGATCTCACCTCTGACTCCCAAGTGTCTTTCATGCTTCGCGGTTTGTTCTCCTTCATGCTTCCAGAAAACGTCATTATCGTCCTTTGTGTTGCACTTCACACGTGCCTCTAACAATTTAAAGGCTTATATCACTACACTGTATGTTGTTTCATTTATATTTGTAAGTATAGTTTATCCGAATTGACACATACAAAATGTAAACATTGTGTTCGCGCCGATGTTATGATGAGCAAAGCGTTCGCGCCAATGCTTGACATAGGTGTCACGGGTCGGGCGAACCGGCGCACAGTGAGCGCGCACGGCGGAGCGGGCGCCGGCTGAGCCCGCCGGTAACGGGTACTCTACAGTTAACTTTCTCTCTAGTTAGCGCCATAACTTGTACGCCATCGAAAGTCTCCGCAACCTCAGAAACACGGGTCAAAGCCTTCATTAATATTCCATTACCTTCATAGAAACTTTGCCACCTCTTAATCATGACACTATCATTTAAAGATACAGTTTATTACTGCATTTATGCTCTTGCGGTTTATTTATTCAGATAATAATATTAAAATGAGATATTATAAATATATTTAATCTTTCAAGATCCGTACGACTTAAAGGATGGTAGGATATTCTTATTAAAACACAATCGAGTATAAAATTTAATGTATAATTGTAGTATTTACAAACTTATTGTTATATAAAACAAATAATTTTATGGCTATCATTATACTTTACTAATTATTACAACAAGTATTAATAATTTATACAATATTAAAAAATAAAAGCAACAGTAAAACGATTACTGGTGGAAGCAATCCTTTCAATTTTAACGGCAAAAGAACTTAAACGCGATATAATAGGAAATAAGGAGATTCCATAATTTACATCGTTTTAAAAATTATATAATAATATGCTATACAGATAAAAATACAAGAATGTTTATCGATAAAATTGTATGAGTTTCTACATGATTAACTGCATTTCTAACAGTATTTACACGTTGACACGAAATGTGTTTGTTGAAGTTACACAATATCTACAATTTCAGTAGCATTAAAGTTTGCGGCTATCACGTATAACATCTTATTAGATAAAACTAAGAAAAAAACACCCGATAAAATAATGGTAATTGACAGCACCATATAACGATTTAAAAAATAATAATAAAACGTTTAGAACTTTACACAATGGAAAGTTTGTGTACTTAAACGATAAATCATATTAAAAATCCTATGATATAAGATTAGTCTTATCACATTTTATGGTAAAGTAAGTATGTACATACTAAATGATGTGAAATGATTACGGTTGCCACATTAACCTCGATGTTTTCCATAAATTGCGTATTTGTGCACGTCATTACGACACAATATGTACCGATAGAGCTAACGTGAATTGATTTAAGCTTTAGATCTTTGGGAATCTGAACGTCTTATCATAATAATATCGATAAACACCTACATTTACCTATATAATTATTTATTGCAAACCTAACAAAATAGGTTAGAAAAATAAGTCGTCATTTTGGCTTCCACTTTATCCTAAAAATGGAATGGTCTCGGAACTAACCATCGTATCAACATTAAGATTTAACTTTTTGCTGCAAAAAATCGCGTAACATCGACAACTATTAATTATTATCCTGTACTAACTTACAATAGTAAGAACGTTCTTTTTTCCTTACAGTCGATCGATACAAAACGAACAATTTTATTGATTAATTATTATTTACTTATGTCTTTAGAATACTTTATAAAAATATGTGTTCACAAAGTTTAACCACGCTTAAATATCTCGGAAGCATTGCTACGTAATAACACAATAATTTCGAATGAACATCACATCTACTTCGTACAAGAAAATGAAGTGTGGTAAAAATATTCGACTCGAATCTCATTAGAACATTATTGCTCATTTATCTCCAATAAGGTTGGTTATAAGTATTTAACAAATAATACTAAAACAGTAGTAATCTCGAAGGCATTAATAATTTAATTGCTACGTTTTAAAAGTTTTAAACAATTTAGTATTAATTACTTCTTTATGAATAGTTCGTTCAACGTTTGAATTACCTAAACTACACCTAAGATAGAGCGACACATGTTTAACGATTTGTTCCCGCTGTAGTTTCTAGTGTTGCAAGCTGGAGACATTAAATAAATTGTTTATTAACATCGAGAAAACTATCAACGAGATGCAACGCGTCCAAATCCAATAAACACTCGTTTCATCATTTCATCTGACATCTATTTCATTTAAAAGATGTTAGAAAATATTTAATATCATAATTTAATGTTTATTAATTAGGTAGATTTCGTTTGTCAACTCGTCGATCGCAGTTCTCTGAATGTATTGGCCATCCAGCATTGAGCAATAAGACTTTAAAAATGAAAATATTTATACAAAACATTTTCATAATTAAATAAATTAAACGTAAGCGACGATAATCGAGAAAATTTGATGTATTAAGAAGATTAGTGTTATTATTTTGAAAGATTATGGAAGCTACACTTTAGAGTATCGTAACACAGATAATAAATACATAATATATGCGAATGCATTATAATTCAGATGTATACCATTTCGTATTTTTAAGTTAGCAGATGTTTTCGTTTAAAATGTCAATTATTATTTTGTTGTTATAAAATTGCACCTAATAACAAACAATTTCTACAAATCTAACGGAAGTATATGG
This sequence comes from Hebomoia glaucippe, assembly GCA_025727935.1. NCBI lineage: Eukaryota > Metazoa > Arthropoda > Insecta > Lepidoptera > Pieridae > Hebomoia > Hebomoia glaucippe. The sequence goes on along the minus strand of JAOSYY010000013.1, from coordinate 5,219,623 downwards.
CAGTATACTGGCATGGGAGCCGTGGCGACTGCGATTATTTAAAAGAAAATTTTACACTTTTCCCCGCAATAGCACCCACGTGCTCTAAAAATATTAATACATTTTGACCAAATTTATACATATTACATTGTGACCATAATACAGCTTTGAACCCTGAAATTAATATAACACTCTTGTCTAGCATAATGACTACAAAGCTAATCGCTAGCATAATGAAAATCACATTTCTACATCATTTTCGACGATGGACTCACGTACCAACTAAAAAGTAGTATCCTCACAGAGCTTCATAAACTCACAATATTCCACAATAATCAGTATCACTAACCTTGCACGAAGGTCAATTCAAAGAATGTATAGGTACGCTTAGGATATGCGAACTTAATATAATAAAAATTACAATAATCATAATAAATTGTACTGGACATAACTACAATATAATAATAATAATAGGTGATTTATAAAAAAGGTATCGCACACGCGGGAAGTCCACGAACAACGTAACTTTTAAAAGATTGTACAACGTAAGTTTAGAATGATCAACACTTTACCGTCGCGTCGCGTAACTTATTGCATGCGAATCTTCCTGAGGTGGGAAGAAGTCAATATAAATACATTAGAATCACAGGTAAGTGTCACGGCAGCGCCTCGCTCGCCCGGCCGCTAGCGGCCTGCACCCGTTCGCAGCCGCCTCGAGCCTCAGCCGCGCGCCCCCACGCCTCTCTTCGCTTCGGGGATAAGGCACAGCCGTCATGGTCTATGGAACCTGTACAGATCGATCGTGGTTTATTAATATTTTATTTTTAATAAAATCATACGTATTTTGCATACTCTACTAACACTATGCTCCGAACAATATATGGCTGCTAATATAATGATTGTTTAGGAAAAATTATACTATACTAGAAGTGTTATGCATTATCACTCACATTACATTAAGGAATTGTTATAAATTATACAAAATGAAACGCTCCAAGCTACTTCCATCTTCTAAAATTCATTTTTGCAAAAATAATTATTAGCCTATTAGTGGCTCCAGGTAACCACCAATTTCACTAAACCCGTTTCAGAGAGACAAGCGTAACATATAAAGTCACTTCTGACCTTTATAATATCAATGTATAGTTTATTATAAAACAGTGTTAGTGTACCTAGTGAGATGCTTGCTCTCCTCGTGCACGGCCATCTCAGAACTTTTGAACTCGTTGAGCTCGCGGCGGATGGCAGCCTTGTCGCGCGGAGTCAGTCGGGTCCACGGTTTGTCCGCCCGCCGGTCATAGTCGTGCGCCTGCACATATATTACTCAGTCTTAATCTTGTTTTCAAAAATATAGCCGTATATAATAATTTTTTTCCAATACCTAAGTTAGATCAAAACCTATTATTCACGACTTTTGAAATGTAAAATGTGTCCTTTTGTTTTATGGTGCCATATAAGGCACAGGTATGAATAACTACTAGAGAATGGGACTCGACTTAAGTAAAGATGTTCTTGGAATAAATGAGCTAATATAAAAAAGTCTGTATAATAAAAATATAATAATTATTCTTATTCTTGTAACACGAATAAACCTGTAACAAACAGGTTAAATACTAAACTAGAGTTAATATGCGTATTATCTTAGTAATTATCTGTCAATGACTAAAGTTAAGTGTATGGAGGTTTTAATTTCGCTCTATACTAATACTGTCATCATATATAACTAATTGCGCGACTAATTTCAGTCGCTGAAAACAATTTATTAATCTAAATTATTATATTGGCCGAGCACATTCGTCATCAGAATAAAGTCCACAGCCTCGTGGATGGTCAGTACTGTAACAATTTCAATTCGTGATCTAAAAATAACGTACTTGAGTGACTTCAATGTAATCGCTGAATCGAATAATTTTCTTCTCCTTCAGTTCATCGACGGTGGGTCGAAAACTGAGCTTACGTAGAAGATACCGTTTCTTCTCCTCTTTCTGTTTTTTCTCCTCAGCTGGCGACTGACCTGAGATTGAAACGTAAAATAACTATAGTAACTTGCCTCAACAATAGGATGTATAAATATGAACATTTTAAAGTATTTATAGATAGTGTAGTATTATTATAAGCATACTTTTAAGGATGTTCCTTTCGACGAGTTCCTCGGCAGTGGGCCGCATGGACAGGCGGCGGATCAGACGCGCGCCTATCGCTTCCCACGACTCCTGCCGCTCGTGCTCGCTCTGCACCACCAATATGTTCCTGCACACGAGTCACATTATACTCAAGAGTTCATTTTTTCACTATTTCAACGCTACCGTACAAAATCGCCTGACGTAATATTTTCTTACGTATGGCTCACTGCACCGGTGGCATAACAAACTCGTCCCACTTATCTACACACACTGACGACTGCCCACCGATATAAAATTTGCCAAAGCTCATGCGAGGCCGAAAAACGATAATAATGTCCGATTAACGCAAACTTTTGGCTGACTCCCAATACCCGTTACCTAGACTTGTTTAAAATCATTAACCACGTAATTTGTAAAACGTGAAAATTCTATCGTCACCAATGAACGCCGTTTTGGCACGTCACGGAAGTCTTTCGAGATCATATTTAAGTATTTTCTTTCAGCGGCTGGCTGTGTACTACTGATGTTACTTGCATAATAGAACACAGTGTCAGTGCCAAGAACAAACTATAGGAAGTTAGAAAAGAAAAGATAGACGGAACTGTCTGACGGTGCAAACAAAAATAAATGTCCCAGGCAATTCAGCTGTCGACAGTTATACGTCTTATATGCTAGGTATTTGGTGACGCCGCTCATCAATTAAAACCCACTTCACTTTAACTAGTGCAATTAATATACTACGATATCTAGAATTATATTTTAACAATTATTATCAATAAATGTTTGTACGAAATAAGTAAAACAATGAATCACCGCCCATGTTTGGAACTACATAGATTTGTCATTTGGCAATGAATTTGTAAGTTTTGGCGTAACGTAATATTTACATCTCAATATTTTTTGGCATAATAACAAAGAAATGTATCATCGATATACTTAAAAAAAAGTTAGAATATGATCTTCTGTCATATGATGTTTAACTATAAGCAGAGCCATAAATATAGTTTATTATACTATTCTAAAAAATATACAATAAATTGAGAAGCATTTTCTTTACAAACTATCTCCTTTAGCCTTGTCAGGTAAGAATCTGTACCGTAGCGTCTATTTATATTTTCCTATTTTAAGCTAGAGCCTAGAAACCACCTTTGTGACAAGTTTATGTTATGATATAAGTTCTAGCTTTATCAGAAATGATATTGATTTTTGCGTTACGGAGCCTTCCTTGCTTTTATGATTCATTTTATTACAACTAACAAAAAGTTATTAATAAAACCGCATACAAACAATCATAAAATGCACAAAATACAAAAAAGGGCCGGGAGCGTCTTTTATTATCCCCAAATTAAGTCTGTCGGTGTTAAATAAACTCATAACAAAGTAGGTATATTCTGTACTCTTAGTGCCTTGACATTTAAGGCGTCGAAAGTGCCAAAACATTAGAATAAATACTAATAACTCTCGCTATATTGCGAAAGAGTTTGCTTTGTACTGTATAAATATTATTTTTATATTAAAAGTAAAAAGTGGATAAGTTGAGTTAAAACATTTTGTACTAGCAATACATGGGCTTGTTAGTCATAATTCAATACTGGATAGTACTCTAGGAAATAAATAATGCAAGCTTAGGACCGATACCTAAGTATAAGTAAGGGTAATTTGAAAAAAAAGTCGATCCGTTTTTTTTTTGACAAAGCGTTACAATTGGTCGCGGCCTGTGTCTTGGTACACTGACCTAATTTTTAGAAATTGGTAGTTACCTGTTGATGAGCTCCTGTCGGTCGGGGCGTAAAGCCAGTTTGATGTTGAGGCTCTCTTTCCTGGCGAGCTTGGCTGCAACGCGTTCGGATTCATTCGCGTAATCGTCGCGGTGCTCGCCTTCCCACGGGCGCGCGTTCTCTTTGTTCTCTAACGCGTTCCCAACGCGTACTGGGCGAGTACTGTATCATAGACGTTCAGGATTTTAATTAATTCTTTCCACCAGCCATAGTATTGACGAATAAGAGTTGTTACTACGTGTGAGTTGTAGTATTTATTCTTATTATCATTAAGGTACAATAATTTGGAACTATATTATTCAGTTGTCTAGATATTTAATGGAAACTGATAGCGTATTTATTGTTTGATGTTTGATTAAAATCTTTTGTCTTATTCACGTCAATTTGAACAATTTATATTATATCTAATATATAAAATTCTCGTGTCACGGTGTTCGAACTTGAACTCCTCCGAAACAGCTCGACCCAACCTTATGAAAATTTATATAGTTATTCAGTAGGCCTGAGAATCGGACAACATCTATTTTTCATCCCCCTAA
>JAOSYY010000013.1:5178987-5209785 GCA_025727935.1 Hebomoia glaucippe | reverse complement strand
AACCCCCAATTTTCACCCCTCTACAGTCAACCCCTATTATTATGTGGCAAAACGACGTTTGCGGGGTCAGCTAGTTTATATAAAGTTTTGCATTATATAATATACTAAATTATATTATACCAAGGACATTCAAAATCTTAAAATTTTTGGTTTCAGATTACATAGGCATTGGAGATGGTAGGTAGGTAGGTAAGGATATATACAGACTTAAAACCATAGCGATTAAAGTCAACTAACATTCCAAGAATAATTTTTGTATTGTATAAAAATAAAACTGGATTATTATTATTCATTATTAGATTTGCAAACGGGAGCTAGTTTCCACACATGTTTACGTAGAGGAGAAGATTAACTGCCATTATTTTATTAAGAGTAATGTGATATATATTTAATAACGAATTTATTATAAGTATCTAACAATAAAACTGATAGTAGACAGTATATAGTATATAAAATAATTATTTACTTGCTTTACAACGAAAGTCGGTCACAGCCACTGACAAATAAAATCAACAAGAAATTCAAATTCCGTCAAATATAAGCTAAAAGCCAAAAAAATAAATGTTAAGGTCAGATGGAATAATTCGTTCTATTTTTAACAAAATAGTATCATCTCTTGGATTATTTGAGTAAAAAAGATTACAATATAATGAGAGCAGTCTTGCAGCGAATTAAGTAGAGCGCGTAAGAATAAGACAAGTACCTGGCATAGATTTACTTACAATTAAGACTTATCACTGTGTATTTTCGTTAATTTAATAAATAAAATTTACTGTTATCTACATATATATTACGGTAATCTTTAATTAGTGATATCATGTCGTTATATTTACTAAGCAGTCAGAATATAAAGTCGAATACATATTACGTACAAATTATTAAGCAATTTGTACAACATGAGTACCTATACAGAAAAATGTCATGCATAAGATCCGGAAACATCAAATGTATAGTCCTATGATAAACTCTTATAGCATTCTACTGGAAGAACTATGGCCACATTACAATACATTCAAACACAAAGCATTTTGCTTTATATATGTACATGCAATAGTCCCATTTTAGTCGTAGACTTCATATAACAACAATAAAAACCCTACTGGCAATATCTATCTAGGTTAGCTTACTAATTTGTGTCATTCTATTAATAATCGTGGGCAAACTTTGTGTTTTGAGTACAATCTGATAAATAATTTATGGTTATTTGTGATTCATAAACCAGTGGTAAGCATGATTGTTGACCATTCAAAAAGCCTAAAATATGCCACCTCGTTCTAACTTGTTACTCTTTAGCGACAACAAGTCACAAATTAACTTTGGACTTTAATTAAATAAGATCTTACTGCAATTGAAAGACAAATCTTTTTGTTAATTAACATTATTTGAAGTATGTATCAAGATAATGAGTTCATGTTATTAAACGATCGCAAATATCAAACCCAGCTTCTTGTAGATATACAAAAATATCTAAACAATGATAAAACCTTTATCTTATATCAGGCATTACCTCATACGAAGTCCTCTTTAAAATTGATAATTTTCAAGATTTATGATAACAAAGATCAAAGGCTAGAACGAGTAAGCATGATTAGGATTTAGGAGCTTCAGTGTTTATTATTAAAAATGTTAGTATTTATTTTTTATTAACGAGACACAATTGTATAATACAAAGCGTGCACTGCACGATGCATGGCAAAGGCGAAGCGGGACCGTCGGGAGGTCTGTACGCGTTTGTAGGTGTGGGATGACTCGACAACACTGACATAACGAGAGAATGTTACCATATGCGGATCCTGGGTTTCGGCGGCGGCCGTCTGTGCGCCAAGTGATGGAATAAAACGAACAATTCACAATTATAATAAGCCACCAATTAACTCTATCATCAATATTTTCAAATAATAACCATAGAAAATTGCAATAAGCAATTAATATTTGGTGATCCAAAACTCGTAAAACAATTAATCTTGTAAACATCCATCACGGGCAGCTGAACGAATTATAAAAATGTAGGCCTTTCATTCACTTCTACAATACCATTGTACGAAGCCATACACCGTTAGCTTTCAAAATTGGCGGACTCGTTTTCAGATTCAAAGTACAAAAACTATTCAAAGAATACAGCTACGGAATAATTTACTGTGCATTTAAATGCATAAACATTTGAATTTAAAAATAGAGAAGAAATAATTAGGCCGTATCAACTAAACGATATAAATGAACATGTATTATACTGACTTGAAGCTGGCATGATGATGATCCTGTCGGGGTGCTAGTGGAGTGGTTATTGGAGTTGGGTTGGGCGAAGCGTTGGGTGCTGGACGCTTCTTCAAAGCCGACTTAAGCGGCACCGCGTTGAAGAGAGGCTCCTTCGGTGGGATCTCTTCTACTCGTGACGTGTCTGCGCCCATGGGAGGATCTATATCGTCTTCATCTTGGTCATCTTCATCTTCCGCTAATCATAAATTAAAATACATATTTTAATTAAATTCGCACTACATTCCAACAGCCCGCGCGATACTTTTTATTGTGGCTTGCAATTCGTGCTCTGGTGATTGCGTCGATCCCGGGATTCTCAGCAATTTATTATTAGAATAACAAATAACTATCAAATATTGTATCCGCCGATTTTGTAAGTCGGTGGAGACAATCAATTTTATTTGCTTTAAAATCGATTTGCAACATCAAACAATGGGGAATAAAATTTACCTATCAATTTTTCATACAGATGAATTCATTTAAAGTTGCAAATGTTTAAAGTATTCGAAATTTATTAATTGAAGATTACTTAAAGCATTAGCTACTTGCTATTTCTATATATAATTCTACTTACAATCGGACAATGGATGAGGTAACGGATGTTGATGATGGTGTCGCGTGGGACTTGGCGAGCTGAACATGGGCGGCGGAGGTATGGGCCCAATCTCTGACAGGGCAATGGGCGGCTCCGGTAGCTCCGAAAGCATTAGTTGCTCTTCGGAGCTGCCGTCCGTACCGTCGCTTCCACCACCGTACCCACCCACTGGAACCAATTGAGCCTATATTTACTACATAATACCTTTCTTCGGACTTTAAAATTTATTTTTATATATTGTCACGCCTCTTTCTCCTCTTCAATATACGAAACAAGTTTTTACAATTCATAGTATAAACAAATGCGAATTAAAATGTCACTTGTCGAAAAAGCATGATACAGGTATAACTGTAGAAACCAGGAAAATTCTAAGAAGGATAAGAAACAAATACACTTTAAAAAATGTGTCAAAAATCTATGTAAACTCGTTTAAAGTCTAGTATATTCTGTTTAACACAGCGACTCTTATCAACAAACATGTGAAAATACGACATTGGCAGTGAAATTCCCACAATAGGAGAACATTCGAGAGCGCTATAATACTTGACTAAGAGACCTTGGAGACGTGCCAGGATTCCTCACTGCTTATTACCTTACTTAAGATTAACCGTAAGTCCTTAATTAAATTTTCCGGACTGTATTATGGGCTATAGTGAGTAAATGTCAGAGATCGCAAAATTTATCTTTAAGAGATTAGATATGAAATGCCCTGATGGGGTAAATTATTTTAGGAGAAAGTTATTATTATGTCTTAACGACGCAATAACTTCAGTTGACTCTACATGAAACCGTTATTAACATTTCAAATGATATAAAACACTTATGGCTACGGTAGTTAGCATAATTACTTAGGAAATCTAGTATTAGCTACTAGCAATAATTGCGTATTTAACTACATTCTTTATAGATTCTTTTCCATGTTCTTTAGCAAATAATCTCGTAATAATGACAAATGACTCACCGTCCCCTTGATAACATATCCGCCTCGGAAGCTTACCGGCCGTCAACGAGTTCGGTCTCTCGGGCCTTACTAGCTCACCTCCGTTTTCCAATTTGTCTTTCTTTGGTTCTGTAAATTAATAATAATTTATGAGTTTCAATAGTTTGCAATATTTGCAGCATTTGGCACGAGATGTATTTGTATTCATAAATAGTCACGAATGTTTCTCGAAGTAGTTGCAGTTGAATTTCTTTTATTATACACGATACTCACTAAATATTTAGTAAGATGTATAAAAAAACAAGAGCAAGATTGGATAATGAACGTCATCGTATTTCTCGTACGCTAACATGTCTAAGAAATCTAAGAATAGGCGATAGTCAAATGACGGTTTCTGTTGTAACACGCGACTCCCATTCATTGCTGGCGCCGACACTCAGCGACCTTGGCAGCTTGGAATATTATAAATAACTAACGCATCCTGACTATAAACAGTGGCCGTCCATATCCTACGGATGTAAAGCGCAACGTTCAGTTACAGCTCTGTTTATTTTCATTTGTATTTGGGTAGATATTATTACTTATATAGCAAGTATAGCGCAACCCAACGATACGCAGTACTACAAAGTTTAAAGGTTTTCTACACGATTGCGGATTTACTTCACATTGCTATGTGGAGCAATTTGAAATAGCCTGGCAGCGACAAGCTGTGTATATCTATTTTCGCGACCCACTATGTATATTTGTTGCTTAAACAAAAATGTCGAAACAACATTACGCTAGAATTTATTAGCGGCGCGAATAATAATCGGTACCAAGTTTTAACAGACAGTTAATTTTATTATACGTCACGAGATCGGCGATTATAAACTTTGAATATAACCTTCAGTGCTATTCTCACTATAGATCTATAAAAGGTCAGCATAGATTGTGATTTAAGGCCATTCAATTTTGAACGCAACGTTACCTCTTACAATAACGGAATGATATAAATGTACTTGTTTTCTCAATAGATCAATTTTATCGCTATATAAAACTAAAGAAAGCTATTCAGTTCTATATTGGGTAAAAATTACATTGTTAAGCGACAAGGTCGGTGAGGTGAAACGATGGTCAAGCTTTATGTATAAGCGGAAAGGGAGAGAGAATGTGGAAGATCTTTTGCGATCGATGCGGTCGCCCTTGAAGGAGCCACCCTCACTCGAGGACATCGAACGCTGCAGCATTATGTAATACTTCGTTACGATAAATCGACTCCACTGACTGTATTTAAGCTTCGAAATTACTGAGCAATGCACTTTTCAGTTTTACACTTATGACGTAGTTCCATCTATATTTTGCAATTGATATATTACAATTAACATTGCTACGTTACAGAGTTTATCTAAAAAACATCCACAGACATCTTGTATCCATTACATGTCGCAACATATTTAATGTAACAAAAGCAGGAAACGCAAACATCAATATTAATAAATCACTCAGAAGGTTACCAGCGTCGAGAATCCGTGATGTAATTACTGAAATATGCTAAAGGAACGAGAGATAGTTACCTCTCATCGCAACTAGTAATAGTCTCAAACAATGTCAAGAGTACGGCGGCGTACGCGTGTATCTAGTGCGTAAAATACACGCTTGGCTTTATTCGCAGTCAAATTCAATGGTGACAATAACGTAATTTATTATCACGATATTAGGCAAGATAGTTTTTATTTGAAAGTAGAATTAAATTTATTAAAAAAATGTACACTGTCCCAAATGTCGCTGACATTGGCGACGGTATCAAAATTTAATAGACATAAGTAGGTCGAGACTTGTCCTCAAGGAATTTATTCGACGTTGTTAAAAGACGCAGTGACGAAGCGTACGTGGGAGTAATCCAACGGGCACGAGCGCGACAATCATCTTAATGTTTTTACGAGCGTACTATTTTCAATCAATTCAATAGTTACATCTACATTTTGGTATTCGGATAGCCGAACACATCGGATGACTTCTATGCTTGTACTAAACCCTACTTTGCTGTGTGTATATTTTTTATTCAGTACCGCATTTCATTTACATTTTTGATATTTAATTCTCTATAAACGGGAGAGAAATTACTTGACATTTAAAGTTCATTCTATGAGCATTATTAAAATAAAAAACATCAAGGAAATGAAAGACGGGAAACATTATAAACGCTATTGTTCTTAGCGATATTAATATTGTGCTTTTAAATAAGCAAATAACAATACAGAGATCAGTACTCTTTTCTATAGTACTGATGACAACAAAAGGCGTTAATAGAGCATTGGTATCGAGAGCAGCAGAGGCGGACTCGGAAGCAACAGCGCTGGGTCAAGGGCGCTGTGGCCGCGACCGCCTCATATTATATTCCCTGAATTATTCTCTCAGTAATGTCCTCTGTCCAAACCGAGGCTGTATTTCAAGTATGTTCTCAAAGCGGAAAATTTAATATTAACATAACTCAATTTAAGCATAGACCGTAACGGTTCTCAAAATGTTTTAAATATCTGACACAAAATGTAAAGTAAAAGAATACAGAATATTTGAGGACTGTAAGAAAATTATTGTTTAGATGAATAATCTGAATGGAATGTATTTAATGGCATTCAATTGAGCAGTTAGAATGGCATAGTGCGTGTATAGCAAGGCGCACCTCATAAGCATACATTATTCAAGTCGCAAATAGTTTTACGAGGTCAATCAGTGTCTCGTTCGGTTATTATTTGCCCACTTAATACTCGACATGACTCGTCCTGTTTATTTTAAGAGTAAAAATATTTAATAGGTATTATGTTAACCCCATTTCGGTAGCTTTAAAGTGGCAGCAGTTTCAAAAAGGTTGTAAAACGTTAAAAAGGCTTTAAATATTAAATGGCATCCGAAGCGGGTTGAGCGTAGGTAGCTACAGTAAATGAAAATTCATGATATCGGACATAAAGATGAAGTTATGAAAGTTCTACGGTTTAAATATATAAGGTAGCGATCTTCCAAGTACCAACAAGAATTTAGTAATTTTAAAATCGGTAATTGAAATAGTTATTGCCTTTTATCAGAAGACTACGCATGAATAACCTGAATATATTTTTATCCTCTTCTTAGTACTGATATTAAGCTCTCTTTGTCTGAAAACAACAGTTTTAAAGCTAAACTGGCCAAGTGATGTTAGTGCGACATAGGTGAGGATGTAATCATTTTTAAAAGAAAAATACATACGAATTAGTAACATGCATTCATAATAATGCATCCTAACAATAAGGACCGAGCTATGGGCTTATTTATACATCTTTTAATAAAAGATTATATAAGCCTTACAAAAAAATAAGTCCAAAATGTGTGTGGTTTCGTAATAAGCAAATAGACATTAACAGTGATTGCTTTATAATTCATCCATATATTGACGAGGTATTTACTAGAAACGGTACGTTCAACTCATATAAAAATAATTTAAAAAATGAAAAAATCTCGTAAATGATATCTAAGAATTAATAAATTACAGAACAAAAAAGTCCGATTGAAACTAGTATTAAAATAAAACCAAAAATATTACAGTGAAATCAGCGATTAGTCGATGTTGTCAACAATAATAATTATATTTCAAAAAAATAAACAAAACACATCTACGATACAAGAATATTAATATTACTTTAGATTATATTAAATGCATATTGTACAACATAACAGACAAAGAAAGTAAATAAGAATCGGCGAAGTAAGAATAGTAACTAATAGTACTATATTGTGATTTCAGTCGATTATAATCATTAAATGTTGAAAGGTGTAAACAAAAAGCATATAAAACATTACTACAATGATTAAAAATTTATGAAGGAAGACGAAGCTATATGATATTAAGAATGGAGAAATTGGTGGTAGTGCAAATTAAGTGGATCATGGTGAAGATGGATCATGATGAAGGGTACCATTGGTGCGCGCGAAGAGCGTGAGGTTAGAGGAGTGCCTGGGCACGGGGGACTTGCGGCGCACGTAGTAGTGGTCGTGGCGCTGTGGCGGCGGCGGTGGAACGAAAGGCGGCGGTGGCGGCAGTCGCGCGGGCCTTCGCCTCGCGCCGCCCGCGAAGGCATCCATGGCGGCGAGCGTCCCAACGTCGCTCATGCTCGCGTCGCGCTCACGGCTGGAAGACTGCGGCCGACGGCGGATCGTTACCCCCCGCCCGCCCCGTCCTCGCCGCTAGCACGGCACCGCGCGCGCTCTTCGATCGCCGCCCGCCCTGCGCGCTCTAACCGCCCACGCGTCGTCGAGCTTTGTTTTGAATTTTTAATTTATCGCCATTCATCTCGCGCCCGTGTTAACGTGAAGCAAAAAACTAACACCGGTATGCTTATCAAAGTTCAGTGACCCTAGCTATTTATTAAACTAAGTATCAATAAGTTCCAGAGCCGTTATTTCGTTATATTATACTAGACGGATTCAAATAGGCTTCTTTAGTATATTGCATTTGAATATTCAGAAGATTACTAGGCCAACGAATATTATGTAAACAGTTAAGCCCAGCTGTAAACTTACAAACAACAAATATTTGTCCAGTGCGAATCTCGAACCTAAAACATTCGGCGCATTGCAACAAAGGTAAATATTGCTGCCTTAGTCACCGAGCAGTCAATATTATCTATTTGAACTACCATCGATTACACTGACATACATTTCATATATTTTAAGCTTATGTAAAATTGTAATATATTATTAAGAATATTATTATATTTTATCTACTACCTTTTTGTATTAAAATGTATCTGTATGTGGCATGGGTACGATATTAAGATCAATGACCCGGATTTCGTCCTTGAGAAACTTTGTAGGATATTCACAGAGCGTCGCGGTGAGCTTGGTATGAAGACTAAATCACGCCCCGGCCGTTATACCTCCTTTAGCATTTTATCTTATTGTTTGTTTGTGCGTTGAATATATGGCTAGTAAGCCAACTAAACGGATATCCTAACCGTGAATAATGTTAACCATGGCTACATGCCAGGATCATAGTTCTGTATATCTGATACCGACTTCAATCAATGAAAAATAGCCTCAGTTTTAAAAATTATATTTTAAAAATTATTTTCTTATAAGTATTTCGAAACTCATACGTTTATATGAAACATGGTACCAGCTTTCCCCAGAGTTTGAATATACGGAAGGAATTTTGTTATTAATATCTCTCAGCTCAACTGCATTCACAGGCTTTTACCTAGATGACTTTCATAATTGAATTGATTATATTTTTTCTGACTATCAACAAAAGAGTATAAAGGCTACTTGATAGTAGGTGTCACCTCAGCCACATTACATCATTAATTAAGCTCTACAAAGATATTAACTAATTAAATCCAAAATTCGATAAATTGTAGACTAAACCGTTGCGCGCATAACTGCATTTTTTACTGTACTTTGTAACCAAAACCAAAAAAAATATATCAAATACAAAGATAATACAACTCGCAACCTTTGATGCAGGGTGAAGTCCTACAAAAACTGCTACACCAACGATCATCGAAATCAATAAATCATTCTTTCTCCCGGCCATGTTCCCATTTAAATGAGGTCGACGCAATATGTAAATTAAGAAATTATAAACGTATCAATATTATATACACAGATCTATATGTACAAATAATAAAAATATTTAAAGACTGCAAATAGTCCCGTGTTTAACATAGAAGTTTAGGTTAATTATTAAATAGGTGTTATATGAACTTCACGTTTGCGTCACGTTACCGTCCGTCAGTCGCAATAATTTTATGTAGCGTAAAAATTTAATTTATGTGCAATATTGTAACAATTATAAGCAAATGAACGACGCGTCATCCTCCCACGCATGATGAATAATGGTATAGCTACACCCACATCTGCAGCCGTCCGTCGCATTGCATGACGTCAGAAGGTACCTAAGTAATGATCAACTTTATTTAATTCATATATTATGTGACCACTACGCACCCGTACATCGCAATTTATAATCATTGGTGTTTTTAGTATTTCAGATTTTTAAATTTTGGCTTTTAGATAAAGTTCAAAGCTTTAGAGACAAGTAATTTAATGACTTTATCGTATTTTATATAATTAGTGTCATTTGTAATATATTTTTGAAATTTTTAATAAAATAGATAACTGGAAGGCAGGTTATAAATGAAAACAAAAATTAACAACTTATCTGTGATAATGGATTATTGATATTAGCAAAAGGAAATGACATATACAAAAGTGTTCGGACAGCATTTAAATTTGTAATAAACAAAAATAAATTAAGAAATCAATTGTAAAATAAAAAGAAATCCAATTACCAGAAGCAACAGGCAGTGTCAAGATAAAACAAAATAATTCCCCAAGTTAGTTAAATTGCGGCTTTAAAGTCTGTAAGGTATTTCGTTATTAGTAAAGTTGAATTCTCAGAAAAATTGTTTGTGCTTTGCGGTTAAATACGACTGCTCGGAGGTAGATAAAAGTTTTATAACAGGTAAAAAGGTAACTATTACCTGTTAATATATGAATGGTAATTGTGTTGGAAACTAATAGAGGTCGATTTTTTACAACTGACAGCAAAACATTGACGCGTTTGAAATTTGAAGTAAATATTTTTCGAGTACGGAAAATCTACACAAAGTAAAGGCAAAGTAGTATTAAAAAAAGATGAATAAAAGACACTATGTATAAAAAACGTGTTTTTTAATCGTAGCGTTTTATACGATAGGAAGACAAGCGAGCATACAACTCTTCACAGTAAGCGATTATTCTCGCCCATGGACATCTTCCAAGACGACTAAGATCTAGGAGATACGCGTTGTCAACCTTAAGGTCTTTAGCCATATTACATCATTTGCTATTTAGTGACGTTTTATGTTTGACGTTCTACCTCCGGCCATACATATTTTCAATTCGAGGATTCGTAACAGCTACTTTATTTTTGGTATTATTACAAATCTAATACCTATACATATTTCTATAAAATTGTGTTGTAATCCGTGAGAGTGACGCAAACAATACAATAGCTGAACAGAAAGTCGCAGATATGATCAATTACTATGATGTGAAAGTGCGTTTGCTGGAATCATTTTAGCGTCGCGCGCTGTTTGTTTTTTTAAACGTTACTTTATTTCAGTGAAAAGTATATGGATATACAACAAAACAATGCAATTAAATCTTTGGAGGCATTGGCAAGCACTTTCTTTTGGTTTTTTTTTTTCAGAAAAAGAAGCTTCTTGCAAAAGTTTACCTAAAATACTAGCAACATACATAGGAACTTACTATTATATTATAGTCGCTTAGTCTAAGACGTCAACTGTATTGCTAGATGACTTTCACAATTAAAGTATAGAATAAAACCGCTTTTTTACTATTACCATGTATAATTAATAAAATTATTTGATTACCCGGCAACACAGCACAACTGCAGGGAACGATGACATTGTATAAATAATTAGTCGAAGCGATCTTAATATCTCCAGTTAAAAGCCACGCGGAACTCGTAACTGCAGATAAGACCAGTTATTAAGTACTACTTATATGTATTTATTAAGTCGCACGACGAGCATTCATTGTAAAACTACATTAAAACAGTATAAATTCGAAGCAAACATTATCATATGTAATAAAATAATGCGCCCTCTCAGCATTTTAATGGAAAATATAAAAAATGCAATTATTATCGGACCTGTTAAGCGAAAAGTTAACTTAAGTATTGCTGTTTTTTAGACACATGCAGGGAATTTACCTCTCAGGCATGCACAGCCCATGATGTAACCCATCATGGACAGGCGTGTGGCAGGCGGGCGAGGCGGCCGAGGCGGCGGCACGCGCCTGCCGCGCGGAGGCACTCGCGACACCGCGCCCGCACTCGACAACCACTTCTTACGCTAGCATCCGTTCTGATCTCACGATTATCAATATTAAACTTCCGAAACGTAATGGATTTTTGATTAAATTGTAAAGATAAAATCTTTACTTAAAATACTAAAAATCTTCAATTTTCGCACTGCACGTGTTACGATGGTTTCCTAAGAACATATTTATGTGGATAATATATATCGCGTCGATAAAGACTTTCAGATTAATACAATTATTTCAATCGAAAATACACGAATACAGTTGTGGGACCTCATTGTAGGTGCAGCGGGCGCGATCGCGTGTTGAGACCGGTGCGGATCGATATCGCCCGCAAACTTCGCGCCTAACGACCCGCTCACATATGTTTTTTTCAATAAAACAGAAAACGGAATAATATCATTATATTCGATTAGAAAGTAACAAGTAGAACTAACTGTTTATTATTATTTACACATCTGTACACTATACCTATCATCTAAATAATTATAAAATATTTACATTACTAGAAAACATTCCTACCTAACGATTTCAGATTTCAGAAGAAGCACCTCACGGAAGACGATTGAAACAAATCCAATAAATTCTATAAAGCTCTAGTTACTCGACAAAATGCAATAAGCCAAATTGCGTAAGGTCAATACTCTCTTGCACAGATCGTGATAAAGGACGTAATAAACAGTCATAAGGGCTAATCGAATGGTCGATGTGTGTTTTCGATCGAGTGAGGTTAGGGCAGTAGAATAGCCGCGGGCTGGCGGACTGCGGGTGGGCGCGGGCGCGGGCGGGCCAGCACTGAAGCGCGCGCCTCCGTCGCCGCCCCCGCTACCCTCGCCCTCCATCTAGACTTAGGGCATGTACTCACTACGCCACAATTGTCAACTACAGCTACCACATCAATACAACACAAGAACAAGTTCACAATGGTATCGATCAAGGACTACATATATCTGAAATGCCTACCCTCTGACAACTTTGATGACTTCAAAGCTATTATATATACCAAAAAAACAAAAGGCACATTCTAACTAGTTTCTTAAACAGGACAAATGTCTTGATTAGCATACAGTTTTACGGGATTACCCTTGCTACAATGTGATTAGACAAAAAAACAATTGGTCGAATGTAATGCATAAATTTAAAAACAAGGCCCAAGCCGTTCCAAAGGGTGACTAAAATGACGTAATTTCATACACAATTTCTTCCTTGACTACCTATTAATAACAGTTATCAGACTTTAGATCCATCAAAACATTAAGCTATCAATTTAATATATTTTAAAATATGCTTTATAATGTAGTAAACTTAAATTTCCTTCGTCTGTGTCGCAACAGAAGCTCGACTATTGATCGTACAAAAAGTTTTTAACTGTCAATGCCCTCGCGGCCGCTTGTCGCCCATTTATAAACCAAAACTTAGTATATTCGCGATATAAAATTAAGTTAAGTAATTTGTAATAAATGTTACAAGTCACATTTCAGCATTGCGGCTATGACAGCAGCGGGTCAACGCACCCGGCTCGTCCTGCCAGGAAGCCACTAATTCCCGTCACACGACGCTTTTCTCTGCTTCATGAATACGCTCATCACGTCTCTATCTTTTAACAATTCTAGTCAAGTTAAGGAAGGAATCATAACATGTTTCAGTGCTTAAACTTAAATTCACCAAATCTATAATTAAATGCGTGAATTACGCAAAATAGATAAATTAGAGTTAGACGTGCTTGACGTTAAATTATAAGCAACCATTTCAACCATATACTGACAACAAGATATAAATCAGTCTTCAAACTGCACTAATATAGTCTTAGAACAAGTGCGCTACATTCTTATCAAATACTGCCAACGTTAATGAGGTGCATTTTGTATCTTTGTATAAACAATGATTATAAACAAAAGCAGAATTCTCGTTTTCGATTATTACGATTTGTATCGTGATACTTCCCTATACTATCACAATAATATAAAACTGTTTTTATACCATTTTCGTATATTTTTTGTGGGTTGACTGGACCCAAGTTAATGCAATGTGTGTGTAATAATTCATATTTTATGCATTTCTTTTGTATTGTCAAACCACTGTGTGGATTTAATTCAATAAAAATGAAATAATTACATATTGGTTTTCATTCGGAAAATTTAAATAGGCGATGGGTCGGTGCATATTTTTCACTTTACATAAATAGAATAAAATAAAAGCTAAAAACCATCTTTAAAATATTTTCGTCTGTCCTTACCAATCAAACTATACTGCAATCACCATTGACTTTGACTACAATATATGGAATCACCATAATTCATGCTCTATCGTGGCAGTTAATTGAGGCAGAAAATTTATCTCCACTACCGCATGACACCGACTAAGTACACAATGTGTTAAAGCTAATAGACATGACATTAACTTAGAATAACTGTATAAACTATGATTTTTATCATATCCAACATATTCTTTTAGTTTATTTGTTTTTAAGCAATAACCAGATTGAATTCTAGGCCTTCTTTGCTCTAATTTAAAAATCTTTACTTATTATTTAATTTAAACAGATTCTTAAATCCCAATACACAATAATGATCCAGTACAGTTGTTCCAAATCGTTCACTATGTCTAAGTATGGTTATGACATACCAATGACATTGTTGTTCTGGTGGTGGTGATGTGCCGCCGCAGCAGCAACTGCTGCCGCGAGAGCCGCTTGCTGCTGCGCGACATGCGATGCGAGTTGTGCTTGCAACGCGGCGTGCATACTCGTAAGCGTTGGACCCGTCTGTTCAGGTGCCACGCGATTGTTCTCCGCGTACTCGGCTTCCTCATCTGTCATAAAAACATGCGTATTATTTATCACGACAGCATTCCTCGTACTTAATATACACTATAGTCATAGTCCTAAATAGATAATACTCCAAATCTATATATATAGGTTTGGAGTGTATATTTCCAATATCAAAAACATTTTCCCAAAGTATATCTGATACCTATAATAGAAAACAATTTCATAAAAATTTAGCTCTATTTGTTACAGCTGCAATAGCTGGATCGTTTGTGAAGGGACTTTCATTGGCAGATAGCTAATATGCATAACAAAGGATGATTTACTTCATATCAATATACATAAAGCGCTTGTAAAACCGCGAGGCAACGCTTATCAATAAGAAATACACCATCGAACAATTAATAACGTCACATGACTGACTTACTAGGCCTTTTGAGGGGGTCAAAAGCAAACAATGACTATAAAAAAAAAAATTTGGAATTATTTTATACTCATAGAAGTTAATAATGAGGACAAGACCCTCTAATTTGGCATGGCTGTGTTTGAGCGATAGGTAAAAGATTAAGAGAAATCTCGATATTGGGTAGTGGTTGGTTGTTTATAAAAATTACAAGTAGGTTTTAGCACCGTTAACACACTTATGTTAGTGTCGTAGTTAGCGAACATATTATAATATTATGTATAATAATAACTTCTGTGAGCGCAATAAGTTACGCAACTGAAATAGAAAGCATAAATCACATGTCAGTTAACACAACACCTCCGTCTCGAAAGGTTACGCAACTTTGTTCGCTATTAGACCAAACTTAAATCTCTATAGCCAACTTGTACCAAGCTATTCGGTAATTTATTCTAAACTTGTTTTACTAAGTTCAGTAAGTTATACATGATGTTTGGGGATTGCTCCCGAAAACAAAGACAGGTGTTAGTACTAATGACACCTTTGATGAAGAGATTGAATGAAACTCGATCCTGAAAAAAGAAACATATTTCTAAAACGTTTTATTAGCGTTATTTCGCTCCATCATGTTAGTCTACCTGTTTTTGTTATCATGCTTCATTGCTGGTTCTTTTTTTTTAGTAATGTATTTTTTATAAACTATCGTTTCATTTGGCTGTACTTACAAGATGGAGCGTAAAAAATGCAAATAAAATGTCTTAAAAATATGTCTTTTTTTAGTCAGGATCGCTGTTATTTCGGTTCATTCACCAATGGTGCCATCAGCACTATCACCCGTCTTCGTTTTCGTGAGCAGTCCCCAAACATCCTGTATATAGGGGAAGCCCCTATATCTATATTAATGAACTACCAAACCGCCTATTTGAACATTGAGCGAAATCTGAAGAAGCGTCTTACTGTATATAAAGAATAATATTTTATAAACTTTTGTATACATTTATATGTATACAAAAAACTTTTAATAAAAATATTGTAATAGCAGGAGTCAATAGACATTATTGTCTATTGACTCCTGCTATTACAATATTTTTATTAAAAGTTTCCTTAACTTAGTATTTAATGTTACCTTATTTAACTTCAGTTTTCCCATCTCTCTGCAGTAAGTAGTTAATAACGATAATTTCTTTAGTAAAGTTAAATCAGCTAAAACTTACTGCCTTCTGGTACAGGAGTGACTGGACTTTCAGGAAGTAGAATTCCTTTTTGCACTAATTCTTCTCTATTAGCTCGGACGGATATCTTTCTTTCTAAAGCTGCGGCATAAATAAATAGATATATTTTTAAATTATACATAGAATTGCGTAGATACAAAGATTATATGCAATAAATATAATTCTTTATATTTTATTGATAACGGAAATCTTAGTTACAAAGGCCAATAGTAAGATCGTCTCCGGATGTCCCCTTACGTACCCGCATTCTCAATTGTAATATTCTCAACATAATTTTTGTTAGTCATTAGGACCATAAGTAATTGAATATTCCGTCAGGTTTTATTAAATTATTTACCAATTTTTGTGATCCCGATTGATAATAATTGGTCAATACTTCGAAAAATAAATGATTATATGATGATAGTCATTGAATGAATTGAAAATTGATTTTGCACACGTACAATTTTATTAATGTACAACACTTACTTCTAGATGCTGCTTCGAATTTCTCCGATTTCTTTTTCCGTTTCCACTTCCACGGTTTGAATAATCTACCAAATGCTGAGAATTTTGACTTGGTCCGCTCTGCGGGTGGTGTGCGCGCACCGGAACCCAAGCTATTTGTTCGAACCGCCGAACCATTTTGTTTTTTGGCTGTAAACAAACAAAAATGTTGAAGTCTACATTGTTACATTTAACCATTAAGCAATTATTACGCAGCGAAAGCTACTTTATTAATTGTTTTGGTTGTCAGCCCGGTATAGCGACAACACAAAAACGATACACCGCTGAAATTTGAGGTTTTGTAAGGATGCACTACCCAAGTTCTTCCGTTTCCGTTTTTTAATTAATTACTAATCATGCGTTTAGTGTTTTTTTGTAGGCTTACAAACGTCTTCCGCTACTTCCGATAATCTTCTGTTCATGTTAAAATATACATTTCATGATTTACAACCCTGATCGACTTATTTTAAGAATTATCAGTTTAATAATATAAAATGATTGAAATATCATAAAATCGATACGGAATTTCTAACGGAATCTTTAATGATAAAAATTTTTTTTAGGATTATAAACACAAATATTGAATAAAATTTATGATTTAAAACGAACGAAAAACAAATGAAGATAAGATTAGTCAATTACACTGTAAAAAACAGAATCCACTTATTGCAGTTTTCCATGATGTTAAGGAGTTCCCCTAGATTTGTTTTTGCCAATTTAATTATCTAGATTCTTATGAGATGCTGTGGGCTGAGTTTACATGCTTCTTTATCCTGCTTTAGTAAGTAAATCTTATGCAAAACCGTCGGAAGTAGTTATTAAACATTAGCCGTATAGCTGTTTACACAGTAACAATATTATATTTGTCATTTTCCTCATCATAAACCCTATATTTCACTCCTCCTTATCCCTTATTCCTTTTGTCTAAACGAAAGTCAATATTTTTAGATCAAGAGCTGTTAAATTTATTGTTTCCGATAATACTTGTCGACCAGTTGATGAAATTCAATCGCAGTCCAAGCAATCTGTCCGATAGTTACACCACACAATTAAAAAACAAAAACATAGTGTAATATAATTACTTTAGTATTTATAGGTATCTGTATTACATATTTTTTTAGCTTTGTGTAATCTCTCAATAATAAGGATAAAAGAACGACTGTAACCTATCACGTTTTCATAGTTGCAAATAAGACCTTCACAGTATCAATAAGATAAAATCCATGAAATACGTTCTGTAAAACATGTATTCACAATCATTTTGTCTCAGTGTCCATACTTATTGTTCCATACTACGTCGCCATAATCAATGGCCCCATTACATCGCCTCTATTGTACTGAATGTTCTCGCCCATACTGTAGTGATGACAAGAAAATAGTTAAGTATATTGTAGTTGATATTAGCTCAATGATATGTTAAGTAGGTACACATGATAAGAAAATCTCACATATTTACGCCAAACTGCAGAGAACAGGAAAAATATTGGCATAAGTAACTCTATGTAATATTAAATATACGATTTTTCAATTACACCTAAGTATGTAAATGTTAATAGAGGCATATATTTAGGTTTAAAATGTATTTTTATGATTACATGTATATTATGCAAACATTTTTAATTATTTTTTGCAACAATGTTAATTTTTGCTAACTCCTCGTTATCAATAGAATATCTATCTATTTAAAAAGCATGGTAACATAGATTTCTACACACCGGCTATTTAAGATATTTAATATGTATTTTTAAAATTGTTTTACGACGTAGAATCTATAAAGCATCTTATTGCGGCAAGAAACCACTGTCAATTTTACAACAATAAATTCTAAGTGAAGTAGTTTTTATAATATCATGTAACATTTTTACTAAACGACGTAGGTGTTTGACGAGATACGTATTTCATAACAGCAAAATAAAATGATTAATTCTAAAGCGTATTCACACTGGAAAATTCATATAGTACAGACGACATACATACATGCAGAAGTATCCAACGACCCGCCCTGATGTCGCCGGTGTGATCATAGCCACCAATACCAACTTATCTGTTTAACCCGTTTAAGGCAGATGAGTTGAGATATTAATCGCTTATGTCATGAAATACAACTACGTCAAATAATTACACGTAATTATCAGAATTGATAATAATCAAGGCTATCAGAAAATGGTATTTTATGGTGATAACTTTTCCAAATAAATTGTTAATAATGAGACAAGGGTAATGACCAAAACTCATAACGAATACATACGCTATAATAATTATGAGACATGAGCAGGTCAACGCTTATTAGTTATGAGCGTACTAAAGTGATAGACGACCCGCCCTGGTGTCGCCCGAGTGGATCTTTATTTTCAAATAGAAACCTACAACCCTATTTACCCGTTTAGAGCATATATTATGTCATGCAATAAAACTGAAAGTCAGAATACCATGTAATTTTATAAGGCTTAACAATTTATTCGTCCACAAAAAAATATGTTATTTAAATTTTTAGAAATACAAATAACTTATTTTTATTTGTATTAATCGGCAAATAAAAAATTTCAATTGAATGAGGTTTAAGAAATATCCAAGTAAATGATGAAAACGCATAATTCTCCTCGGAATAAAGAAAAACAGCAATCGAAAAATCGGCCTTTACAATTTAAAATAAACGTTTTTAGAATGATCATTAACAATGACGTGATCTCCAACTCTGGTTACAACAATAGCGCGTATAGTGAAAACCGGTAAACAGAGATCGAGTGAAACGCTTGAGATCGTATCGTCAACCAAATATATACATATAAAAGTAATATTATTCAGACCAGCAACTGCTGCCACCTCCTTTGCTCCAACGTGTAGAAAATCTGTTAAAGACAACGAGCTTGCAATCAGCTGCCGGCGCTCTTGAAAATCAAGATGGTCGAGGCTATTGGTCCTTGTCCCGCGCACCGCCTGAACGGGCGCGCTCAGCGACATGTCAACTACACGCAGCCATGTCGTCCTCACAACATCATACGTATTTGGTGTTAGATAAAACACTACACTGATGATCACTACACAATAACACACGCGAACATGTACGGATAACTATAATCGTCGATTGTACCTGCGCCGCTAGGGACGCTCCACAGTGAACTGGCAGTGGCGCGCGGGCCGAGGCGGGCCGGGCATCAGGGTGGGGGCCCGTCTGCCTTTGTCGCCCTTGCATGATGCACTCAACACTACGCGGCTGGTTCGAACTCAGCCATCCATAATAATATACTACGAGTTACAACCGCCATAACGATACCATATAGCCTCAGGAATTACAAGTCGAATGGTTTGTGACAAGCGTTCATTTTAAACTGAGATCTCGTGTATCGTATTGGTGTTTTAGCAAAGCAACAATTCCAAATACTTGTTTTGAAGTATTGTAAGGAAGGAAAAAACATAGAAAATAAGCCACTTTAACTTACTTTTTTTACTGAAAAAGAGTACGCTATTAATTCACTAAACTGAATATAATATTGTAACGTATTATGTTACTTATAAATTACATAAGATACTTTTTAACTTCAAAAAATTGTATGATACAGGCCAAACCATATTTATGATAAATGTTGGCTTTTACAAAAATTATCTAGATTCATAGAGGTCATTCTTGTAAGAATAATAACTAAAATCTACGTCGTGGTAAAGCTTCGAGTATTATATGGATCTATCAATATGCAAGGCACAAAGTCTACCTACAATGAGCATGAGCAATGACAAACGTGTGGAATGCACGAGGGGATTAAATGCAGGCAGTCTATCACAATTCACAACTGCGACGATCGCGTCAGCCGACACCGGCTTACCTAGCTTACCTCGTATGAAAATCCCTTGTACAGTCCCCTTACACTCCACCGTCATTAAAACAGGTGCATTACCCGGCTACAACGCAACCCATTGGTCACAACGATATAGTATTTATAGCTATATAGCATCTGTACCTTTGAGGTACGTAAGGGAGTAAAACAATTGAATATTTTTCTACATTTATCGCAACACATGGCGGTACAATTACAGATTATGTAACCAAATAGTTTAGCAACTGCTATCAAGCAGTCTGATTTCATCGAGCTTAATAAAACTGATAAATTATTCATAATTTGGAATTTACTTTTGCATAGATTAAAAGCCAACAAATAACGTTAAATATTGAAGAATAAACGTGGTAATCTACTTCACTGTCTATACTTTATATACTTATAAATATAGATTGAATATATGTTAAACAATTATTAGTCATTTAAATATAAAAATTGCTCTGCCAGGTGACCAATGAATAACGAGTTAGTTAATGATTCATCTAATGATAAGTACCTAATACTAATATTTTTTTCTAACTGTAATCTATCTTTACAAAGATATGCAAGCCCTTACTGCAAAATACTACATAGTAATGTCACATATATTATCTTTTAAGGGTAATTTTTATCGCTATTCCCAATATAACTTATATTTTACCATTTCCAAAAGTGATTAAATTGGCATAATAATCTATATCTAACTTCCTTACATTGAAGTAAAGTTAAAATTCGTATATGAATATTTGGTTATATCACATCTTTAATTTTGTGTTACTACTTACCGTAACAACAGTCATTAAAAAACTACGAACAGTATAATTTTTGGTAATTTATTTTTGTGTAATAAACCTACCCGATATCAACTGTATCTCAATCTCATTTTATTTGAACTCTTCCATTATTTTCTTTTATTCGCTATACTATACATCAGAACTATACCATCCAAAAACACAAATCAGGCCCCGGAAAGGCAGTCATGACACACAACAGGATGACAAACCACAGAATCTATAATAAAAGCCATAAAACGATCGTACCATGGCCTGGCCTATAGAGTTGCAATGAAAAAACGGAATACATATTTATAATTCAAATAAGTTTAACTGCACTTCCTAGGAAATAGTCAAATTGTATTTATAAAAAATCTCTAGTCACGTTCACTCCAAGATTTCATTTATTCCTTTTGAGAGCTAACACATTTGTTATTAGATTCACAAATAAGCAGTCTTTATTAAAGATTATTGATTCTTTTACTACATATGATCGTTTTTCATATTTGTGCAAATAAAACTTACGATATAATTTATTCTCTAGATTTCCGCTTTCACTTTGAGTGTCGTCATCTATCGGCCTATGCCTCGTCTTCTTCTTTTTTATCAGATCATCCATTCTAAACCAACATGGACACATAACCACTGTACTATTTAACTAGAAAAAATCATTTTAACAAATCAACTGTGTAATTTAAACAAAAAGCAAATTATAACTAAGACATTGAACAGAGACGTAGTTTGATTAGATAGCAACTGATAGCGTAACGTTTTATCAAATTGATCTTTATGGCATTGGAACTGAAAAGTTTTCGTTAGCCTAATTTATAATAATAATCAATGCCTTTAAAATATTTACCTTCCTAATAATAATATCTAATATTACAAACCCAAAAAAAAATAAGTTATTAGATGCTGCTTAATATAAAATGTAATAAAAATATATACATACTCGTATGCAATCTACGAATACGTGTAAATTGTAAATTCGTAGACAATCGCGATAAAAGAAAACATGCAGGTATTATGCTTCCAAAAATTATTATCACACTTAAGTTCTAATAAATAGATGGGTAATAGTTATAATATTAGAATTGGTTTATAGCTATCTGGTCGAGGGATCATAATGAGTAGAGGCGATGATGTGGAATCGACTAGACTAACGCGAACCTTTATTATTATTATTAGAACCTTTTGTCCTAGAAAATTAGCGGACCATATTTTCAAGCCCGAGCTTATTATGCGTATAATGCACACAATGAACCGTAAACATGTTCCATATAAAAATGTAGTCAACAAAGCGTATATTAAAATGATTTAGGCTATTAAATATTTTAAATACAACTAAAAACATTAGTAGTATAATAGTTACTTCGGTCTTTACACCCCTTTCAAGTACTTCACGACAATATGCATTTCCCGATGAATAAGGATGCTTACGTATAATATAATGCGATCGCCATGATTGTATAAAGTGTAAGGAATAGGCAATAAATTATCAACAAGGTATAAAAATATGCATCTAATAGCACTTTTATTTTCAATATTGAATCAAATTGTTTATATATATTTTTATTTTGTAATTTACGATGACCCTTTTTACTAAATTAATTAATATTTTAATAATATATTAAATTTTCATTTATACATATACTACATAAGATTTTTAGCGGTAAAAATTTTAGTTTTCGAAACACCATGGTATTTTATGAGGTTTATGTGTTACATTTACGAAGACTAAGATGGGACACGCTCACCTCTAGCGTATATTGGGAAGTCGCCGTCTGATCTACTATGGGTGAGCATGGGTCCGTAGCACCGCCACGGAGGTCGGTCGCGCGCCAGCCGCGTGCCCTCCACGGCTTCGCTCACCTCCAACCCATTAGCACTTAATTACGGCCAAAGGCCTAAACTAATTCAACACGAAAGCGTTCACTTTGTGAGATAGTGATTTGTAGATGATGGCGCCACAGGGGCAAGAACACGAATGGAAGCTGCGCGGCGCATCTTATTCGCGCATCCCTCTCCTGTCTAACCCTCCCGTTAGGATGTAAGCCTACATAATTTTAAAACGCGTAAATAATAATCCGCAAAATGTTTTCCGATAGCAGAATATCTGAATAAAAGTATTAGTACTTTTAACCTTAGAATATAAAAATAGTCAAAAATAGATTATTAACGTAACATTTTATATATTACCATTGTTAATTATTGCTCATTTTTTACTTACTTAGTTCACCATTAGTTGTTGATGAATCAAATGGAACTGATAGATGCCGACCTCCTTTGCCAATTTGTTGCAAAATAATTTTTTCTCCTTCACCTATTGACAAATTAAATTCTATTAGAACCTAAAGACATAAAACGTAATTACAACATATTACAATAATTGTTTTACAATGTTTAAAATCTTTATCAATTTTACATCAAGAAATTTTTCGCCTGAGTTCTTAGATTTGGAATTTATCTTTGTTAATCAGTTCCAAATATCACAATACATCAATGAATATAATTTAAAATAATTTTGATTGTAATCATAACAAAATATTGAATTATATGTTGTGAAAAGAAAGTGTATTTACCATTTAATTTATTTATATTTTAATAGAACAATGGATTATATTTAATTTGAAAGTCCTGAATGCATAAAAATAATATTTAATACTAACTCTAATATACAATTAAACAATTTATATTATTTAGCATTAAATAATAAAATTCCAGACATTTTGAACACTGATTTACCTGTAAGAATGCAATTTAAATATACACATGTATACATTTATTTATAGGATTTTCTGACAAAAACAACAATAATTTTCTAAAATTTAATATTATAAAAGTAACATGTTTCTAGTTATAATATATCACCCCATAGTGGATTATCAATATATGAAACCATATCTGAAACATCCATCAAGTCATGTATAGTTCCAGAAAGTCTATGTACTACCCTTGTCTCCTGTGAAGCAATATATTTTTCTTTATAAAATGATTTCCAATTTGTATGATTATTTTCATTAAGGTCTTTGAAATCTCTTTTACACAATCCATGCCACAAGCATTCATTTTCTAGTATAGCCTTCAATCGCCTACATGTTTTAGATACATTCAATATGTCTTGAATGTTTAAGAGCATCATCAAATTTATAAATATGTCTTCTGGTAAACCTACTAAACTGGCACTAGGATAGCCACAATAACTTAGAATTCTACTTTTCACTGGTGAAATAATATGATTGTTGTAAGAATTGGATAAATACTTCAAATCTCTAAACATCATTGGAATTGTTGATGCTTTTAATGAGACCACAAATCGGCTCACTGGTAAGCAAACAGAATGTAATACTTCAGAGGTGTTATCATTTATTACCGCATTTATTATCACAGCTGATCCTATTGGACTCATTATAATATTAACGGTCAAGTCAGTAAGACCAGATAGTATAAAACTTTCTTTATAATAGCCAGTTTCTCTCTGTGACTGAGCAAGCATGTTTACATTTATGTGACTGATATTTTCAATTGATACAGACTCACTTTTGATTGGCATAAACCCATTTTCTAACATAAGTACAAGTACCAATACGAAGAATATATCTTTTTGCGTTAAATCTATTTGGGTATTATTCGACCATAACTGTTCAATCATATTTACAAGTACTATGGGTACTTCATCTGTTGTACTATCTTCTAAACGGAAATTCATAGTTGAGCATTATTTAATAACACTATGAATATAATACAAAAATCTTATTACAATCGAATATAAAACTAGAACTATCTAAATTCAGAAAAAAAATGAAAACCAAAATAGTCCACCTAACAGCCTGACTAATAAAATAATAAATAATAATTTGCAATATCACTAATCAATATGTCAAGTGTCAAAATGGTTGACGTTCTTGGACTGACATTTTAACTTGTCAAACTAAACAACATTCACACCGCCATCTTTGAGATAATTCAACAGTTCAACACACAATAAAATTATGTACTAACTTAACTTATTCATTTAATCACGTTAAACAAAAATTTATTCAACATTAAAAACAACTTTGAAAATAGAAAATTAATAAGACAACATATTGAGACTAACATTCCTAAAAAATGCGAAAGTATCTCTTTATTACATTTTCAAGGACACCAAATTAAAAGAAGTCGAAAGAAAAATAAAGAAGAATATATAGAACAAAAAATATTATTCTGACACCCACAGTTAAAATAACAAAATGTGGAATTACGATAAATAATAAATGAAAATTGCTATGCATAAGAAAAAACATTCAATAAAAATACACATCATAATTAATTAGCTTCTTTTGTAGCCTGGCTTGTATTTGACTAAGTGTCAATGCAGTTACCAAATTTAATATGTCATAACTTTAAGTAATAAGTAACAGCACAGAATGAACCAAATTCATTTGTTATTAAAACATGAATGGTCACATCTAAAGTTATGGTTTAGACAAAATTTGAATTGTAATTAATTTCAAAACTCTTCTGAGTAATAGAACATAAAGAACTAATAAAATAAAGCTATAAACAGCAATAATTTCACTTACTAGGTCACCTTTAGTACTTTCTTTAAATTCATATTAAGTGAGAAATATGAAGTATAACATTATTATAATTTTACACCAACAGTAGTTTATAAGTTTTAATTAATTATAGAACATAATACATATCTGGAACTGATTGGCTAGCTTAAAAAATATGTATATACCAAAATATAAATTATCTAAACATACACAATAAGCTTTCATAGAATTGTTCAGAGAAATATTGTAGGATGTAACTAGTACGAATGAGCCAATCTTTAATTAGTCATCATTGTTTGGGATATAAACTTTGATAAGAAATTTTTTGTCACAATATAAATCAAGCATAACTTTAGTTATATTATATTTAATACATCTTCATAAATGTAGTTAGAAGACAATATCTAAATGTCAAATCAAAATAGATAATGTTTAAAATAATTATTTGTTTATCAGTAAATATCACTACATTAGGTTATAAAAGTAAATCAATCCAACTTCCTAACAAATATATATATTTAATATAGAATAAAATTACCTTTTATAACAGCTGTGTTTTGCTTCTTATTACTTTTTAAGGATCCATCCAAGTTATGAGTAACAGAAGTTTTGTCGTTGTCACTAGCCATTGAAAGGTTTCATAATTCATTAGGTGTACATTAGGATTATTTAAGACGTAATACAACAACTAAGACACTAATAGTTTATTAAAATTATCAACTATTACAAATTTATCAGATACTTCAGAAAGGGTATAAAAGTATCAAAAGGACTTTTTGTAAATAAATTATTGCGACAACCTATGTAGATACATGTTTACACCGTTGTGAGTTGCGTTCGGAATCGAAATCTTGACTCTGCTCGCCACTCACTTAATATTTTATTTTCCTACACTATCATTATTTTAACCTTTTTTAAAAAGATTACTAATACAATATGAATATATTTATATAGTAAGTAATAATATATAAAATATAAATTACGGTTTTTTTATTCATTTTATACCTGTTTTAGTAATTTAACTAAATATACCGTCTTACTAATTTAAACATATTTAACTATTTGCAACGTTTCATTTGGTGCATATTTCAACTTTTAAGGGGCAAAACGAAAGAAATAAAACTGCAGGCATACTGGTTTTGCTTCTCTTTACTTATAGAATAGATATTTGTTTTCTGGAAATACAAATCAAAAAGAATACTTAAGTAGAATAAGAAGTACAATTTCTTTTTTAAAAATTGTGTATATTCTTTAAAGGAAATACGAGAATATTTAAATCATTGTTTTGATTTTAAATTTAGGAATCTATAGTTTTAGTGGGCATCTATGTATTCCAGTGTTCTAATTTGTTGCGTCATAGTTGATCTGTTGACTTTGTCAATTTTTGATAATCAGTCAAACAACGAATGTGAACTAGTCTGTGGAGTCAGCCTTGTTTGATCTTTCGTAGATTCGTATTTTATGAACTTTATTCGATAATTAAGTCATAAATGAAAATAGTTTTTAATTGAAATTATTTAGATACCAATATATATTTTATGTTTTCCAAATAAACTTGCATTGATTTTTGGTTTTTTGTTTAAAAATATTATACTAATTCTGATGTGATATTATTGAGATGTCATCTTATATGGCAGGAGTTTTCGATTTAGATTTAGATGTGGATACTGTTACAGTTGGTGATTCCGATGAAGATGATATTATAGATGTCGATGAGGTATGTACGGCTTTTTCTGTTACTGCCACGGGTTTCATGATATTTATAACCTCAATATCTAACATTTTTAGTTTATGTAGATACCAAGAACCTATGTAAGTTTTTAAAGTTATTTTAAATTTTTTTTTTTTAACAGGTTGATTACGATCCCGAACTACATGTTAATACTATCGTTAAGTAAGTATATACCAAGTCAATATATTTTTAAATTCACTTCAAATATTAAAAAAACCATGCCTGATATTTGTAGTGCTGAAGGGTCTGAGACAATACAATTATCAGAAGACAATGTAAATCCTGGGCAGTGCAAACGTCTTGGCCCTCAAGACTTTGAATTACGCAAAGTTTTGGGCAAAGGTGGCTATGGAAAAGTATTCCAAGTACGAAAAATTACTGGGACAGATGCTGGTGCACATTTTGCTATGAAAGTTCTTAAAAAAGCATCAATAGTGCGCAACCAAAAAGATACTGCTCACACTAAAGCTGAGAGAAATATATTAGAGGCTGTTAAGGTGTGGTATCTCTTTAATTTTCATTAATTACCAATCCTTATGTGAAATATTTGACTTTAATAATTTTTCTTTTGGTTTCAGCATCCATTTATAGTTGAATTAGTATATGCTTTTCAAACTGGTGGTAAATTATATTTAATTCTAGAATATTTAAGTGGTGGAGAATTATTTATGCACCTTGAAAGGGAAGGAATATTTTTAGAAGACACAGCTTGGTAAGTTGCTTAAATCAGTATAATATTATATTTTCCATAATTAATTATAAATCTGTTGTATGTTTAATGTAAATATTAGAAATTAATCAGTTGCAACATTTCAACCTAGATTTTAATTAATAATTTTAAGTCCACTCTAAAGCACTTGTAAAAATAATACTTGATAGAATTTTTATGTTGTAAAAACTATATATTGTTTTATTCCTAATTCATTTTTTGAATGAATAAAATTTACCTTTCCAAAAGTAAAGCTATTGCAAATTCCATTGTTCTATGTATTTCTATGAACATTAGAATTATTATAATATTAGTATCTGAGCAGCAGACACACCTATACAACATAATACACCTATTATGTTATTGAATTTTGTAAATTCAATAAAGTATTTTTTTAACTTTGACACTAATTCTGATTAAATTAATAATTGGGTTTGTACACTCATTGAAAGAATCCTTGTTTAATTTCAGCTTCTATTTATCTGAAATTATTCTCGCCTTGGAACATTTACATAGTTTAGGTATAATATATCGAGATTTAAAACCAGAGAATGTTCTCTTGGATGCACAAGGCCATGTTAAACTTACAGATTTTGGGCTATGTAAAGAGCACATACAGGAAGGTATAGTAACACATACTTTCTGTGGTACTATTGAATACATGTAAGTATATATAAAATTGTTCATAAAAAAAAATTAATACATACACTTCAATCTCATTAAGATTAAGATAAATAACAGATAAGGTTTAATATTTTGACTTTTCTTCTTTTCCTTTAAAAATATTAATTAGTTTTGTTTTAATTAGCTACTGACAATATCTTATAAAAAGTTAAGGTCTAAATTCATACATTTTTCAGATTTTTGTGTTTCAAGAACCATTAAAGTTATATCTGCCAAACACATCTATCACTAAGGAATAATAATTAATCATATTTAATTGTAGTTGATTTTCTATGTTATTCTACCTATTTGTCAGGAGTACAAATTGTAAATGATTTAATTATTTTGAAAACTTCCTATTGAATACTAATGTCATCCTAATAATTGACTTTTCTTTATCAAAAAGAAGAACTGATAGAGGCCATATCATAACTAATAACGACTTATTACAAAGATGCTGATCTAATTTCAATATTTTTAGGGCTCCAGAAATATTGACAAGGAGTGGTCATGGAAAAGCAGTTGATTGGTGGAGCTTGGGTGCATTAATGTATGATATGCTAATTGGACAGGTAAACCAGCCATATAGGATGTTACTTATTTTCATTATTATTGAAAAGTCTAAAAAAAATCTAAAAGGTTTTCAATAATGTTATTGTTAATTTCTTACAGCCACCATTTACAGGAGATAATCGTACAAAAACTATAGAAAAAATACTTAAAGGTAAACTAATATTGCCCGCCTACCTCACACAAGAAGCTCGTGACTTGATACGACGTCTTATGAAGCGTTCAGAAACACAGCGCTTAGGTGCTGCGGGCGCAGCTGCAGTACGGGGTCATTCTTTTTTCAAACATGTGCATTGGGATGATGTATTCGCTCGTAGATTGGAGCCTCCAATAAAACCTAAATTGGTATGTTGAATTCTATTTTTATTAGTATATATTAATTTCGTCTTTGTTGTGTACAACACAACATCAAAAAAAATGATACAATTATTTTCTGTAAAAAAAACATATTATATATAAACAAAATAGAGTACCTATAAGGAAATAATGTAATCTCTTATATAATATAATAATAAATATATGATTTTCCTTAAATTTAATTATGAATAATAAGGTAAACTTCAATCAATAATCTAACTTAAATTAGAACTATAAAAGATTATGAATATAAAAAAATAAAGAAGACATATTAATTAATAAATAAATGTTTCTTTTTGGTATATTTGGTCTCAGAGACATTTAATTTTAAAAGAGTTGGATAGTTTAGTTAAACAATGCATATTTAATTTTGTAGTTCTTTATTTATGAATAGCAGATATTATTTTAAAAAAAGCAGTGTTTTCACACACTATATCCTGTATTTTCAACCTATTATAATTCTGTGATGCTACGATAGAGAAAAAAAAATTAATAAGATTTTCCCAACTATTTTAGGCTAGTGAAGATGATGTATCTCAATTTGACACAAGATTTACTCTTCAAACTCCCATAGATTCACCAGATGAATCCACCCTCAGTGAAAGTGCTAATTTAATGTTCCAGGTAATTAACATAGAATTAGCAATATTTCTATAAAAATCTTGACAAATTTGAAAATATGAGGTATACCTAACAGTATATGTGTATATACTATTCGGTATCATACTGTTTCACAGCTAGTGGCTGTTTTATATGTTATAATATAAACAGTATACATATAATTCACTGCAGTTTAGGTAGTTAAAATTAAAAATTATAAACTGCACAGGGATTCACATATGTCGCACCGTCGGTAATGGACGAAATCCACAAGCCCCGTGTAATTACGGCTCGTTCACCGCGGCGTCCTCGACCACACCACCACAGTGCCTTCACTGTGCCACCAGCTTCCTCTGCTCACTCACATGCACACGCTCAAGCGGAAGACCTTATGGAAGTACAAGGTTTACCTATATAGTAAGTACTAAATGAAATTTAACAATTACTTTAATTTTCACGGGATATAAATAACATGTTTAGACATAAAATAAATCAATATAAGCCGCATGTCTGTACATTCAAT
>JAOSYY010000013.1:5122610-5178839 GCA_025727935.1 Hebomoia glaucippe | reverse complement strand
AATTATTTCCACCGATCAAGAAAGCGTTAGTTATTTCCAATTTTTATTTTATGAGCTTAATTATTCGTACTGACTAGACTTTTGTAAAATTTAAAAAGTTTCATTGCTGTTTTTTTTTAAATCTTTTATGAAGTTATAGTTTCATTTAGATGTACAATCATGATGGAGCATAAATAACACTAAAAAACGTTTTAAAAATATGACTTTTTATAGTCAGGATGGATTATTTTTCTGTCCTATCATCAAAGGTGTCATAACTACTATCAACTGCTTTCGTTTTCGGGAGCAGTCCAAAAACAGCCTGTACATATATATGTGTGTTGTATTCTTCTATACATACATATAATAAATCAGTCGAAGCTGTGTCTGTACATTCAAAACAAAAATAATATGATGCCCAGAAGTGGGTGACAAAATGTACATGAACACGAGCGAAGCCGCGGGCAAAAACTGGTCTAAATATTAGATGAAGTACATCAAAACAAAAATGGTAACCTAACATACTATCGTTTATTTGAGTCTAAGTAGTCCACAGGCAGTGATGCTCACTCATTGTTCACAATATTATAAAAAATATTTAAATTTTTATCCAATAGCTTCTATTTTTTTCAGGCCTAGAATAATTCACATAGCTGACCATTTTATACTAAGAATGAATTCAACTACAAATGCTGCCCATGTATTGTGTCCGTAAAAAAATGGTACTGTTTTATACTATTATTATTATAAATGTACATTTTATACAAGTTACCGATTAGTTTAATGTTTGGTAGGAATTATTCATATTATGTATTAAAATGTTCTAATGAATGAATATGAATATAATGTGACAGAGTATAAGAATAATTAACAATATTATACCTTGTTACCAAGCTTCATAAATTGAATTAAAATGTCATTTTTATTTTGTAATCAGAGTTTTATTTAAAATAATCTTCAAAATCTTATTTTTATTCATAATAATATTAATTAAACAAAACTTAGGAAAAATCCGTTAAATAATCATTTCCATTTCTAGGCAGATATCGCATATTAGGTAGATGTGGTTCTGGTAGTCTTCAGACATGAAAGAGAATTGAATATCACCACTGCATCTACTACTATGCTTTTCTATTGTGCTGTAAATAAGTTCTTTTATATCTTTTAATGATGTTTTATTTGTTTTAATTTTTATTTTACACTGTTCACAAGAAAGCCAACCCTGTTGAAGTTTGAAATTATTCTTTTGACAAATGCAACATATAACATGATCTTCAGCTTGATATGAAGACCAATCAATATTAATCATTTCTGATTTTTCATATTCCTCATGAAACCTGTAAATAAATAGAGGAGAAGTTAATAACCTTTTGATGTTATATAACAAAAATATATTTTATAGGTGCAAAAAGGTACCATTCTAGTTCCTCTTGAATTAATTCCTGCTTTATTTCTTCCAGCAGTTCATTTTCTTCTTCATTTAGAGATAAATTTTCAGTAAAATCAAAGGTGTTTTTGTATAATTCACTCAATGTGCTGTGAAGATCATTTACTACCTCAGAACCTCGTAATCTACTCAACAACATGTCACGGCAGTTTTGAACTTTGGTCTTGTAATCCTTAAACATGTTTTTAAATATTTAATCTTTTATAAAAACTATGGCTGACTTTGACATTCATACTAAATTTAAAAAAGAGCTGAAGATTACTATAAGTATATTAAACTGAAAATTAACAATATCAATTGTCAATAATCACAAGTTTTATGCGAGGTGCATCCTAATATTTCACTAAAATTGTTACCGGTTTTGAATAAAAATGATGAAAAATTGCGGCAAACCTGTAGTTCTATAATAATTGGGGAAATAATCCCACAATAAGCATTTGCAGTATTTATTATAAATATAGAAGACAAATACCTTTCGCATTTTTTCTTTTAACTCTTTTGGAGACTGGGAATGTTTATACCTAAGATTTTTGTATGACGGAGACGAAGATATTTGTGGAGAATGCATTTCTTACGAGTCAATTGTTTAACAATATTTAACCTCATTAAATATATTAAAAACTGTAACAGTAATGACTTTGTGTATTACTGCAAATAATTAAAAATGTTAAAGAAATTTATAAACATTAATTTGATCTATTCAAAAAGTTACCTACCTACCATATCTTTATTTAAATTTTAAGTCGTGGTAGTTGGTACAAACTACACAATATTTAGTTACATATCACAGACTATATTTGTTCCTGTAATCATAAGTAACATTGACAACTGACAGTCAACAAAGAAATATTTCGACTCTAGAAAACAAAACCGTAGTAAATTATAAATTATGGTATGTTCTTTGAAAATGTAGTTGTATAATGCTCTAGGAGTGATTTTATTTGGTGAAAATTATTACTTCAGCGCCTATAAACAGAAAATCTAGGACACAGTTATAATAAAAAAAAATTTGCTCTGATGAACAATTTCAAATATGTATGTATAGGAACCTATACTTTTTCGCGCCGAAATATATCATAATATATTTAAGTTCGGACATAATTTATAGGTGATCTGGTATATTGAATATGGACTATTCAATATCAAGGTCATTAATCATCAAGGTCATAAGAATTAGTGGCGACTTACAAGTCGTTAAGTTAGACGTTTTTGCCGAAGAAAAATTTAATATATAATAATAAAAAGTTTCATTTTAAATTAAAATTAAAGTATCTGTACGCTGTCTCCATCTATATACGCTTAGGTCTTTTACTGAAGTCTATACGCAATGAGTTTTAATACAAATTTCATCAATAAATTAAGTGTTTTAGAGTACATATTGGATTTAAAAGATACTCATATCCCTTAAATCCTATTTATACATACTGAGTTACACTTTAGCGGAGACACAGGTCATAGTTTATCAAATTAATTAAATTATCTTCAAATACTTATTTAAAAATGAAACTAATTTATCGATTTGAAGTCAACATAATTAAGTACTCGCTCACGTCAAACATAGTATAAACAGTTAATTATTTGCGTCGTATCTTTAATTTAATAAATATACCACTTAATATATAATTCTAATAAATAGCAGTATAAACTGATGCAATCTGTTACAGTTGTAG
Organism: Hebomoia glaucippe; assembly: GCA_025727935.1. Classification (NCBI taxonomy): domain Eukaryota; kingdom Metazoa; phylum Arthropoda; class Insecta; order Lepidoptera; family Pieridae; genus Hebomoia; species Hebomoia glaucippe. The sequence continues at coordinate 5,175,743 of JAOSYY010000013.1, read as the reverse complement.
TACGACCCAATGGCCTTAGTAGTGGTTCTGAAGTAGCAACATTAATTTAATGTCACTTCTATTTGTCAGTTGTCAGGCAAATTGTGGAAAAAAACAATGTGAGTGATAAGTGAAAATAAAGATACTTATGGCTAAGCCCAAAAGCTGATCCTTAAATGAAGTAGTTTTTAATTAATTATTTGTTAATTAAATAGAAAACATATTTATAAAAGGCAAAACCATGACTCACGTGGAGAAACGCCAGAACAGGCCAGGAAAAGAAGCTATACATTCTGGACACTTTATGGTGTCGCATTTTGAAGCTGAAGAGCAAGATGATTATGATGATTTAGCCGTTCCTGTCCCTGATGAAGAGCAAAATATACAAAAGGAGTCTGTGGTAGCAACATACACAGTTCCTGTGACAACTGAGACATTCCAACTAACAGATAAAGAGGAAAGCAAACAACATCAACAACTTTCTATTGAAATATCTCTTACTAAATTGTTCAAATGTATGACATTAGCTTACAGGTAATATTTGCCATTGATTTTATATATATTTTCTACATTTTGGTCATCATCAAATAATTAAAATGTCTAATAATAAACAATATTATACACATATGTTATACAGTCAATATGGACAATTATTGAGCCCAATAATTTCTATTTAATAGTACTAAGTGTATATTGGAGTTGAAATCTTTATTGAGAGGCAATATCTGTTTAGTTACGTGCCTGGAAATTATTATAAGTTTGGATAAATGTATAAAAATATTAGAAGAAAAATGTTACTAATTTATTAACAAAGTAGAAACAATTTTCTGGGAATAAGGAAACACATTTTCTGATTGGTTTTGGTGTGCAAAGATAACATAAGGTCATCAGAGTCTCCACAAAAGACACAGGTCATTTGTTAAGATAAGTCTCTGTTAATAACATGTTTATAAATATTGCCTAGGTTATATTATAATATATTTTTATATCTTTTAACAATGGTGTCCAAAAGTTTAATTTTGATATCTTTGAAACATTTCTTTTTACTTAAGAGTTAATTCTCCATGAATTTATTATATTATAGATAAATTAATAGTAAAACATGTCAAGACAAAGTTAAAAATTTCTAAAGTTATGTTGTTTATTTTTAAACTTGTTAGAAACTTCAAATGTATTATTAAAATTGGAACTGTCTCTTGAATACATTATTATTTGTTTAAATATATCTTCAATCTTAACATAATAATTTAGCTGTAAACAATACTGATCTGACATTTACTTGAGCAAGTAAAGGTGGGTTTTTAAAGGATCCTTTTTGTTGATAAATATTATCTAAATAATGGTTAAATCTATAAAGATTTATAATTAATTTTTGTATTTTGTCAATAGTAACAAAATACAACCTGAAAAAGATCAATCTGTAAACATTAACTGAAAATAATTAAGAAGATATCAAGATTATTTTTTGTTTTGATTGTTACATTATTATTAAATAGATTGATACAACCCAAAAAAAACACACACACACATAAATATAAGAGAAATATCTTATATATATATAAGAGAAAAGTCTTCTTCAATTCTATTAAATAAATTGCCAACATCATTTTATATGTTTCCATGTGTATTTCAAGTGCTACAGGCAGAGATAAGATACATTCAGGTTGTTTTCTTATCAAATGCTTATTTAAAATAAGCTTAAGATCCCTTATTGATAGTGCTGAAGATAAGATATTTACTGTAAGCTATTTATTTCTATTCCAACAGTACAGTTTATACAACCAAGACTGTACATTTGTCTGACTTGATTGTTTCCTTTTATCAAACATGGCTTTTTTTATTATATCCATATCCAAAAAGTTTTTTCTTAAAGAGACTATTCTTAATTTAGCTATGATAGCAGTTTTTGATAATAATAAGTGTTTGTGTCATCTAAGTTGAAAAACAGCATGGTAAGTGTAATTGCTAATGGTATTATTTGTTAATTTTAGACAAAAACTAACATCTCCAAAATGGAATCGTTTCAAAGGTATAAAGCTTCGGTGGAAGGATAAAATCAGGTTAAATAACGTCATATGGAGGTGTTGGCACATGCAGTGTAAGTTTTTTTTTATAACATCATTATATTTATACATCAAAATATAAGAAAATCGGTTTATCGTCAATAATACGGATATATATATTCATGTTATTTTCTTAATTTTATCATTTTATACGTAAAAGCTACATAATATATTAAAATTTTAATTTTTACCCATGTAGAAAGTTCTGAAATAAATACATATTAAATGTATCTGCATAATAAAATGTAATGCAATGAGATACAATGTATTTCAATATGTATGAATTGTACATTAGGTATTTAGGTTCTAGTTTTATATAAACGTTCATAAATATAACGTAATCTCAATCATTGTAAGTTAACGTCACAATCTATCACTAAATATGTACATATATATTATGAGCAGAATCTTACTTCTTATTTACTATTGAATGAGATTCTGATTAATAGCTTCACGTGTAGAACCAGTTAGACGTAAATATTAATGAGAAACTATTGTTTTTAATGATGCTTATATCAGGTTACTTATATTACGCTAAGTAAAAAAAAACACATTTATGCCCTATTAAAATAATACCTAGAGGGTCAATTACCTCGTGTTGATAAGTAACACTATATAGAAGCTACATTTCACAAGATGCCATGTGGGCTCGCGATAACGCCATAGTGGCCTAGTATAAAGACGAAATATTTTACGAGGTTTTGTATAATATTGCAATAGAAATAATGAGAATGTCTTATCAAGACGTGCTTACGTTACAAATCCGTTTCAGAGATAAATTGACCGTGTATAAAGTAAGAACGCGGTCTTTATTTGTGCTCTGTTAGAATCTTATATTTCTCTAATTTAACTTCACAATGTTTTATTATAATAAAAATATGATAGTGATTCGTAAATTAGGCTTCAAAGCATTAGATACTAGTTGGATTACTCAAATTGAAGAGGTTTAAGGTAATAAAATATCATTTTATTATAGTTACTTATTAGTTTTAGAATTTGGTAAGATTCCGTCTATAAATTTTCCTTGCTATTATTTAAATTTTATTATAAGTCGTTATTGTTAGAACGTTGTTAAATAGTTGTGAGAAAAAAAATTAATAGCTAAAGTTGTTACGTAACGCGATACTTAAGTTTATTTTATTTTTCAGTTATAAAGAAACAAAATACGTTGGTTTGCCAATTTGCTTCCCCTTTAGATGTTGATACACACGTAAAACCAGAAGTAAGTGCTGGAGACGCCTTTTTTTCTTAGTATGATTTTATACTTCCTTAATGAATGTTTTTTTTAGACAACCATATTAGAAGGAAAGTATTGGAAACGAAGAGCTGAAGCCGTTATAGCAGAATATAAAAAATGGCGCATGTTTCATATCATGAGACTCCTTGGAAAAGGAGACACCTCTGTCCAGGACACAGTGAGATTTATAGCTTTTTTTACTGAAACTATTTGATTACTATTAAAGATTATTGTCATTTATAGAAAATATGCCTGTATGACTTGTACAGCTTGTGGTAGAATGACATTGATTATTTTTATTAAGAAACGATCTTTTCAGATGTTACAACTGTCCGGTTTTCAGATGTCGGATATGGACACGTTGGAGTCCCAGTGCAGCGACCTCGCAGGCAACATGCTTACAGACGAGGACTATCTTAACTTCATGAGTGACACACTCTTTTCCACAATTACTAATCATCAACCGTTCGCTTTCCCCGATTGCAGGGAAATTGGTATTGCTTACCGTATTAGTGACGACTGTTTTTACATATTTGTTTATTGCGATATGATGTTGGATACAGTTGTTGGTTTTAATTTTAGCCAGGGGTGCAAGTTTAGCTGACTTCATTCAACCAAGCTTAGGTCCTCTCCAGCCTAACCTTGATGATTTTATGGACACACTGGAACCACTTCACGGCAAGTATAAATTTATAATAAACGTTATCAAAATTTTAATTTATCTCGATTTTTAGAAGGTCAATTTACTTTTATAGACCTCTTATCGTCCACGCCACGTTTACCCCCCGTGCCTGAAGAAACGACAATTCCCCCGGAAGACCCAATGTCTTACAGAAGTGGTATGTCAGTAGACTCGTACTCTTCGCAAAATTACATTACTGGAAGTCATAGCACCCCTACTGCCACCATGCCTACAAGTCAAATGACTATTCACGGTACTATACATATTGTTTATTACTTCTATCTCTGTTGTATTTAACATCCAGATATTAATATTTAATAACCCTTTTAAGGTACCAGCAATAATACTCAGATAATGACAATGTCGCAAACTAAAACTGAACCAATGAGATTGTATAACAATGATCGGTTGTATACTGAATCAGATATTCAGAACAACCTCCTTAATAACCAACAAATAATATCAACGTATCCACATTCCTCGTATGAGCAACAAACGGCAACTCAGCCTGAGCAACAGATTCACAGTAATGTTTATTCGGCAAAGTCGCCGCGATTGCAGTACGTCAATGCGCCACATAAAATTATCCAACCGCAAGACTCATATACTAAATACAACGCACGTGAGTATTAACAATACGTAATTTACACATCTCTTATTCTGTTAGATATTAACATAACCAAACGTGTCAATTCTTTGGTAATGTAATTCTATGCAAATTGACCTGTACTATTGTATATCCAAAACTCATATTCGTATTTATATATTTGGTAGAATTGTACTATTCACCTGATTTAAGTGTATTTCTTTAAACTGCTTTTGTGAAATTAGTACATTTTTTAGCTTTGTCACTGTCAAATCAATACACCCATACACGCTTATGATATTCAGTATTTATAACGTTCTAACCTATTCCTCTTAGCTCTTCCGCCATCGCAGACGGCTCCCGAAACGGTGTCGTTACTTCAGCAACCAGTGCAAAATGTGAAGTACGCATCGACGGTAGTCATTCAAGGGCGAGCCGGTTATAATAGAGAGAAACCGCGGTCTCGCATCGCGCATTATTCCAGTCCCATAACGAATACTCAGTATCAAAATTATACGCAGCCTGTCCAATGTCAGGCTCACGTACCTCAGAGTTTTGATTCTCGGACAGCCGTTCGACAAACCTCTCCGCAGATGCAATACTTGCAGCCTAATCCTACGGATTACAAAGTTAAACCTGCGCCTGCGGTCGCCAATAGTCGCTCGTTCAAGCTGCCTTCACCCCCTCTAGTGCCTACTACTTCACAACAGGTATGTGTATCTTTTACTATCTTCAAATTCTCTCTATCTTCATTTCTTTCTAATATTGACGTTTAAACAGACTATACAAAACCAAAGCTAAAATACTAGAAATTCATAATTTAATGATTAACCTTATTAGAAATTTTTATAAAATCTATTTACTATTTAAGCGCATATGATGTATTAAATATTAGATCCAGTTGCAGGTGACAGCAGGTACGAGTTCAGTTAGTACGGCGAATATTCGGAGTAAAGAGCAATTCCGGTCGCACAGCTTGCCATTGGGTTCGCAGTTAAGTGCAGACTGGGTGGTGAGCGGACCTTCGACTGCACACGATGCGCCCGCCACACACAATGCACGGGTAAGTAAAACATTATTAATAAAGTATTGGTACACATTTTTATCGTGTATATTGGTAAGCATTTCTTTAGCCTTACTTATAGTTGTCTAGCGCCTGTCCTCTTATATCGATGCAAGGAAGTAATAACCTACATTTCACAATTTGAATAATACATAAATAAAATCGTAATTCCTGATCGTCCCGATCGTCGAACGATTAATATATTATATTAATCGTTCTTAAAGTCATAGTCCTAGATACATACTCCATGCTTTTACATGCCTCGATCCTGACAAAAATTATATTTCACTAATGTAAATGCGCCTACATACTGCACCTCCTGTAGTACATTTAATCTCGTTCAGAAGCATACGGGATGATAAATATCTTACACGTTGAACCTTCAGGCTCGCGAACCGAACGCGAATCCGAGTGCGATGCGGATTCGGTCGCGCTCGACGTCGAGTAGTGCGGTTGCGGAGGGGACCGCTGCCGGCTCTTCGGGCAGCCAGCCCGCCCTACGTCGCCCGCCGCCGCTCACAAGCGTAGCCTCGGAGCCTACGCTGCCACAAGCCAGCGTTATGCTCGCGCAACTACTCTCTGCACAGCACTGTTTGTTACTCTTTAACTACCTCCTATAATAATAATCTTCGAATAGTCTAATATTAACATAACTATTTTCAGCTCAAAGCGTGTATAAACTCAATAGTAGCGCGGAGGAAGGATTAGGATCTGATCCTATGAAGTCCCCGATTTTGAGAGGACAGCCTTCGCCTATTGGAAGTGACATGTCACCTCATCATGTAAGACCGCGACACTAATTGTTTTGTAACTGTAGAATTTTAAAGCTAACTATTACGTCGCTGTAAAAAAAGTTCGACCATATTTTAGTTACTGCAAATGACTGTTTAAATAATGCAACAAAGTATACTAGAATTATGTATCGTCGTGATGCAATAATATAAAAAATTACAAAGGTCAATCAAAGATTTAATAGGTGACAAATTTAATTTATATAAACAATATAAAATGCATAACACCAAAGGTGTCTAAGTGTTAAGACTCCCTACTTATATTGTTATTTACCTCTCAAATTGTTTACATGCATACTCTGTTTTTAATTATAGGTGTTCGAAAGCTAATATGGCAAGTATCTTCTTATTAACAAAGATATTGTCACTATTAAAATTATCTAATTTTTAGAATTCGATATTTTATAAGTTTCATATCAATGATAGGTAAGCGGTGCAAAACAGACATATCTAGCTAAATAATCGCACGCAAAAATCGTATAAAAAGCCTATGTTATCTACAGCTCTAGCGCTATCATAATCGGATTGTGATTCTGACAAAAATGTTATATTGTTTTTTTTTGCGTATCACGCTCTCGGGTTGTGCAAAGTTTGTCTCTGACGCTAGACTTCGGTCGCAGTTGTTCTTATCGCTAATAACGTAATCAGCCGCTATGAACCAGACGATAGTATTGGCTATGTTGTATATTTGTTGCTATTTTATAAAAATGATCTATTTGATATTATCTGTGACCTACATAAGTTTTATTTGGAATACATTAAAAATGATACATATGACACTAAGGTTAATTATTTATAACTGCAGATATTTTAACTTGATGTACTTCGGAATTAGAGGTTAATAATATATTTTACTTACAATGTATAGAATTCAAAATGAATTTTACTTCCGCAGAAGAATGTCTTATCTTTAATGTAGGTTTCATTGCTATGACCTTCCACTTGTATTGGATAGTGAATCGTAAGTTTCAATAGACTAAAGGTTTTCATCAAATCGTCAGTCTTTGTTAGTGGAAAAAAATAATTTTATATGTGTTTTACATTGCTATTATTTTTACTCTGTATTTTTTTTAACACGTTTATACACTAATATACTGTTAGTACCGTATGCGTATCCATTGGTACTAAATTACAAATTAATTTTTCGATATAACTATAAATGTATTTCTGTATATCTAATTTATAAATACGATTACAGTCGCGGGCGCAATCTCTATCGCCGGGTGGTTCGCCGGGGTCGCCACGCGCGGGCTCTCCGCGGGAGCCGCGCCGTACTCACCTGCACGCCGAACAGAAGCGTCGCTATAACATCAAGAATGGCTTTGATACGCTGCAGGCACTTATCCCTCACCTCAATACCAACCCTGCTGCTAAGGTTAGCAATACAAGAAGCATTCCCACTGTACTTCAGCGGTATATTTAAATTATTATAATTCTAGAGTTTGAAATGTCCCAGGAAATAACATAATGTTTAAAATATATAAAACTGCGTGAATAGTCACATCGAGGGTAAACGACGAGTTAGTTTTCTCAGACGTTACTTTGAGGATAAATCAGCTATAGCTAATGCTGACTATTTGCCGTAAAATTTTGAATAGGTTTCACTTTTATTACCATATTATAGCAAATAGTAACTGTCCTGTTTGGGATTTTTAGCTTGCTTACAGGTGCCTATACTCTGACTAGAAGTAAAGTAAAAAGAAGTGTCCTTAGACTTCGCTCATGATGAAATACAACATCTATAGCTTTGCTTAACTGATGTGATGTCTCATTCCATCACGATCAATCAATATGGTTTTATCAGTGTATTTATGATAAAATAAGATAAAGTTTTTAATAACGCTAAAACGGTCTGAAGGCTGTATACAATGAAAGATTATTTTTTAGTATTTATTTTTACATTAACGAAAGCATATTAAACGCACTGTTCGCATCGGACACTTAACTACCATAACATTTTAATGCCTCAGACAATAAACATTCAGCCATTTTCTGTGAATAGAATCTACATAATATATCAGTAGAAACCACGTATCTCTATATGCAATGAATTTACACGAAAATAATATGATGGACAACTAGAAATGGTTAAGATAATTGGATTATGAGCGACATGAACGCCAACGAAGCCTCGGGGATAACTTAGTTATTTAATATAACAAATTGTAACATATTAAATGATAAAATGAATTATATTTTCAGATAAGTAAAGCTGCTATGTTGCAAAAAGGGGCCGAGTATATTAAACAATTGAAAGCGGAGAGGAATCAAATTAAGGAAGAAATGGAAAGTTTAAGGCAGCAAATAGAATGTTTGAATAATTCCATATCGTAAGTATAAGTATCTTCTTAAAATGACATAGACAATATATGTACTATATCAATTTAATAAATATTATTACAGTTTATAAGTAGAATTGTCCTGTTAGCAAGTGCCTATGGTTGTAGGGTTTAAAGTGAAGGCTAACTTTATGACAATGCCGATGTCATTCAAATAAAATAACGGCCCTTTTTTAAGAAAATCTCTAAATACACGCTCACGTTAAATACTAATTTGGCTATTAGAAAGTTCATTGCAATAAGCTAAAATCCCGTTAATGAATAGTTTTAACACATATGAATTTTAATTTGTATAACACTGCTATAATGGATTGATTTTTTTATAAATAGGACCGTTAGTCTCTTCTATTAAATAGCTTGGTTTCATGATTTAAAAAAATCTGTTCTCATCTTTTATTAAATAGCTTGGTTTCATGATTTAAAAAAATCTGTTCTCATAATATAATATTATTTGAGAGCTATTTTATCTAAATATATTGTGTCAGTAACTGCCATTCGCTGTTGCCCGCGACGGGTGCTCCTGTGTCGCGGGGCCGCGCGAGCCGCCTTCGGGAAATGTTCGCAGCACACGTCGCCGCGCGCACTATGTCCAATTGGAAGTATTGGCTCGTATCCTTTTTTACTTAAAAATTATACACCAACATTAAAACAGGTTATAATTATCAAATTTTGTTGATATAAGGACGTTTTTATTGGTAATTTACAGACAATTCTCATTAAGCATAATATTTTTTACCATATATTTGATTAAGATTAGCGAAATCTTCCTTAAACTTTAAACGGGTGTGTTTTATTAAGTTAAAAAACATATTATTTCTTCAATTAAAAACATATTAGAGGATTGAATTTCTACATATGTTTAGTTTCAATAAGGAAGCATTATAAACAGAAAAGTGAAATAATTTGCAAATCAATCATATTATCTATTTGAATTCTACCACAAAATTCCAAGAAATCGCGTGTTCACTTTTATCAGACAATAGATTATATTTTTATAAATTAAGCCAATAAAATAAAAAGTTTTATTATCGCGTCTACATTTTAACGATATAGTAATTCAGTTATTCAAAATCTTGCTGGAGGATATTGCGATAAGATTGAGACGTTCTAACCATCTTGCTGAGATGATAAGATAATAATTTATTTACAATTTACATTGCAGATAAATGTATTATATTATATATTATATTAATTTTGCAAAGTATTAAACATATTTTCGAAGTTTTTGTATTGTTATCAGTAGCTGGTATGCAATGACCTACGGACAAATATAAGCCATGGTTTCATTACATTTCTTCGCAATCGTTGACGGGTCATGAAAATTAAAAATTAATCTATGCTATAAATATTAGATAACCTATAATATATAAACAGGTGTTGTATTGTGTTAATATTTTTGTTTGTTCCGATCCATTATTTCTTGATCTGGTATTTAATCTGCATAATTTGTGATACCAGCAAAATCTAATGGTCTAATCTTTTAATGAAATTAAAACATATGCGAAGTCTTTGTGCTACTCATTACAATTATATTCCTGAGCTGTCGCTCAGTTCAGCGTAGTGAGTGCAGCACTTGTGGAGTCGTTTAGCGCATGCGTGTCGTGCAGCAGCGGCGCCGACCTCGTGCGCACCACACTGCTATGGGCAGAACAACACTGTTCGCTTGTGGAGATGAGACCAGGTGATCTTTTAATACCCTGGTTTTAATAAACCAGTAACTTTAAAATCAGGTGTGTCTTTACCTATAGTGTAGGGTGTACAGTACACACTGTTATCTGAGTGTATGCAGCTTTCAGCGCCGTCCTCAAAATATTCAATTAAATAGACTGCGACATTGCCAAAAAAATATCGTGAGCATCATAGAGGGGCCAATATATATATTTTTTTTAAATCTGTGTCTATATTGAAATACTAATAATTATTTTTATTATTATACCAACAGCGGTGTTGAACTCGTTACGTGTATTATGCACGACGACGGATATTCTATCAAGTCCTGAAAGGCTAGCGGAAGAGGCGCGGGCCGCCGCTGCCGCGGTCAAGACGGAGCCGACATAACCCGCGCTATGACGTCACACGCACACATCACGCCCGTACGCCGAGAGCCACACCCACGCAAGCCACGCCCCTGCTTTCTACGTAATCTTAGTCATTGAAGACCTGCTCAGATGATAAAAAGAATATGTTATGTGTTGTATTGGGATAAAAGGCTGGTTGCCAGTGGCAGTGGAATATCATTAATGTATGGGTACCCGAAGCTAACATTTCCACGGGCAAGTGCGTTGTTTTGTTTGTTTTTATGGTCATATTTGGTGTTAAAGAAAAATTTAAAGTTTTGTTTTATACTTATTTATTAATTATATTGATTTGTTTATTAAAATTAAGCAGACGCTTTGCAGGGCGCATGGTGGACACTTTAGCCACGGGTGACCAACATTATGGTGATGTAACTGTAAGTGTTAGTGATACGACGAATACGAATATTAGTTGTACTGATCGGCGCAAACCATGCGAAGTTTCTGTAAGAATTCAGCGATTTACGAATTTGGAGATTTGGTAAATAAAAATGTATTTGTATTCGGCATTACTAGTGGTTACTGTTTAGATCATATTTTGTTCCCACTTACGCTTTGTCTCGATTAACATTGTAAATCCTTGTGACTTCATAAAATCGCTTGAACGGGCATTTAAGTTATTAGATTATCTTTCCACGTAAACAGTGGAATTGATTGTTGGTCGAGTACTATGTCGTGAATTAAAGTTTTATCTTAATGTTTGCGTATTCGGCCATCGTTTAAATCCGTCTCGACTTTAGACTCGATTCTCATGGAAAATGAGGGTTACAGCTTTGATAAAATAATTTTGGTTGAATGGGTTTTTGTTATTGGATAGTGATAGATTACCTCAAGTACCTTATATTTTTATTCAACATATTTATCAAAATATATAATTAAAACTATGGAGTCTTTGCAATGTACTATTCCCGGTAACAGATTTTTTTTTATTGAAATACTCAAGAATTCTACGAAAGGAAAGTTTTTACTTAATGCGTTGAACGTTGGCTAAGGATGTGTTGATACTTTATCTTTTTCCCAATACTATTCTTCTTGTGACAATTGGGTTGACTGCAAATAATGTTGGTGTTCACATGGTTTTTCGTAAAATATTCGCACAAAAATTAACGAGTTTGGTGTTTAATTGCTTTTATAAAATTAATATATTATTTAAAATTGTCGACATGTGAACAGTCGTAAGTTGATTGCATCTTAACCGCTTTATAATATAGTACAGACTTATAAATAAAATTGTATTTAGATATCCCGAAAACAGTGTTCTATTAAGTGCCTTAAAAACAATATTAATGTGAATAATAGAATAAAAAAAAGACAGTTGTCATAACCAAAGATGTTTTCTTAAGACGTAACCGTTCACGGATGTACCTTGGCTAACAGAAGCGAATCGGACGGCGCGCCCGCGTCAAGAGACAAGGGCGACACCAAACTAGTGATAAGTAACAGAGAATTTATTAAACATGTCGAGATTTAATTTAGAGATAACTTTAAGTATATTTACGGCAGTAAGTTTACTTTAAGTGAATATTTTTATATGATTTGTGTTGTATACACAAATGTTTTATATAATGTAACTATGTAAATTGGTGCCAACGTAAATATTGTTGTAAATTGTTATGTAGTGATATATGTTGTATCGTTGACTCTGGCAGCACGTCGCGTGCGAGGCGCGCTCAATGTCAGCTTTAAATGAGTTTATATGGAATTGTTGTTTAAAATACAATGGAATGAAACTTTTTATGTTGTTTTTATCATTTATTAAACAAACGATAATATTACCGCACAAATAAAATATGAAAACAAATATAAAATATTTGCTATGTTGTCATCATATATTTGTGATGCAGGTTAAACAACACTGAGGCTTATAATAGTATCAGTCTTTACACAGTAAATCATATTAATAACAAATACATAATATTAATATGCGATAAAAAATTATTTCCTAAGTCTAGTTAAATTTTCAATTTACAGAACTCTTTATATTGTAATATTACAATCTAAAATTACATACGTTATTTGTAATGTATTACACATAATATTACAACAATGTATAATTATACATTAACTGTAAAATTTTGCATGACATTTAATTGCAAATTAAATTTTACATTGTAAGTAATTAATAGAACTTATGAGTCTATTTAAAAAATAATCAGAGAAAGTGATCATTTTTATTTTAACACATAAAGTGGTTTTGTCATTAATAACATAATAGAGCAGAAATTAATAAGCACCTTTGGGATATAAGTAACTACCTGTTCTTTGTCATAAGTATTATTTATATATAAACATGTCATTTATATCCGATGGTTGGGTGAAGTCAAAATACGAGAGAGTCGACTTGATGGATTAGAGAGGAGATTGTTGATGTTCCCGCACTCCACGACGCTACCTTCTTCAAGTATCGCACAACTGTCGTACTCACGAACGGACGATATTCGATGCTGAAATTTATGATACATTGTTTTTAACAAACATTTGGGCAATTTCTCATCATAATGTTGAAATTTTTCCATTGGACGCAATTGCATTGTTGTAGATCTCAACGAGATAATAGATCATTAGACATAACCACGAAAATTAAATAATAATGTTATAGAGCACTTATATATAAGTATATTTGAATTATCTGCAATTTTGAATGTGGCAAGAATTAGATATAATTATTGCGTTCATTCTTAATACAGTTGTAATTATGATGCCACCAGGGGAACGATTAACACATATTATTCTTATAATTGTTTTTACCGCGACTGTGATAATTGTTGTGTATGGAGCGATAGTGGTCAAGGCGCGGAGCAATGCACGCTGAGAGGAGGCGTCAAGAGCTGCGGCTGGTTCGTCCAGCAGTAAAGCAGCTGCAGGTCGAGCGTGCAGCGCTGCTCGAGCTGCACTCAACCGTCCTACGCGACCACCACCTAACCAGCCCCCATTGCGGTTGCTCACTATGCATTCTGCAAATTATATTTTTTTGGAAGAGTTAGACTTATATTGTGCCTTTTAATTTTTTTGGACATCGTCAATATAACATGTATTTACCTAGTCCTGCTGATTGAGCTGTAACAAAGTCGTATAAGCCAACCGCTTTTAAACATTGCCATATTTCTTCATCTGTGTGGACGGCAAGTGGGTCTAAATTCTCTCTCAAGGTTCCAGAGAAAATTATAGTTTCTTGTGGCAACAGTACAATTCGGTGACGTAATGGTTTTAAAGGCACTTGAGTAATGTCCTGTCCATCGATTAGTACTCGACCACTCTTTATTGTTGTGGCACCAACGCATGTTAGTAAAAGGGTTGATTTTCCGCTACCACTGCGACCACACACAGCTACCTATACATTCAACAAGCATTGACTAAGCACTATTTATTTTTGATTTTGAATTTAAATATTTATTTTTTATTACCTTCTGTCCTGGTTCAACTGTAAAGTTCACATTCTTAAGAATAGTAGGTGCGTTAGGCTGATATTGCACCTTTACTTCTTGAAATTGTATTTTACCATTTCGTTGCCATCCGGAAGGAATGGGACCTATTTATAAAAAAAATCATAAAGATTTCATTAAAATGTTTCGATAAACGTGAATAATTTATTTACAAAAAAAGTCATTTTACTCGATTTTGTTTTAGTACTCAGAGAAGGATAAAAAGTTTCCAATACTAACAATCCTCTCTGTAATCCTCTTGAGGTACATTAGTATCCGCTAGTATTCTTTCAAAAGAGGCGAATTGTAAATGAAGATCTGCACGACATTTAGCAAGATGAGCAAGGTACATTGGCAACAGTAAGGCGTAAGTTCCCGCTAATCCTGCGAAAGACCCTGCACTCTCGCTATACAGTGCTACTGATAATGATGTGAACACTGTACATACGCCTATGAGGTCCTAAAAAAGAGGTAAGTCATAATAAATTCATGTATTTATTGTACAAGTTTTTAATACCTTATTTTGTCAGTTGCTATCAAACTTACGTTAGAAAAGTACTGGATTATTTAAGAATATCTAAGAGCTATTTATAATTAAATTAATTAATCTAAAGAAATAAGAAATAACAGAATTTTGTAACTTACAAGCCCAAGTCCAAGCCAACGATTAGATGCGTTTAATAATAACAAAGTGTTATGATTATCATCGAGACGCTGTTGAAAGACATCGCGTAATCTATCCTGCAGTTGCCCCGCTCGCACCGTGACCGCACCAGCGTTCGCTTGTGCTGTTAGTGACACCACACTGGCTGCATTGATAGCTTCTATTCTTTGTAGATCACTAAAACATATTGTAAAAGTATTATAATTCACTCTACAATCGTATAAGGTCTGATTAGGCCTTAAGTGAATTTATTTGTACATTTATGGCTTTCTTTTTGTCGCTTTAGGTGCAAATTGATTCCAACATGAAGAGATAGATTTATCTGATCTAAGACAGGTGTATAGCAGGTGTCAAAACTAGCTGTCCTGCGTAACTTCGTTAGAAAAGATACAATTCATTTTTACTAAACAATTTGTAACGATTATAAAAAGCCAATCTTAAACGATAAAAATATTTCACCACATACTTTTTTTACAGCAATAATTTCGACATACTATGTATAATTGTAGAGTAACTTTAACCGTTTACGCAGCGCACACAACTCGAAAGAATTTTTTGATTCTTATCAGTGGCTGTTGAGATTAGCCTATTAAACTAACCAAAACATACAAACTCATTAGCTTTATTATAGTGGTATCGATAAGATAATCTTACCATCTCATCAATTTTAAATCGTTGAAGACAATTCATAATTACCTAGCATTTTTTAAATAAATTGACTGCAATGCCATATAGAAGAATATTGCGGGCAAAAACACCAACAGTGTCCACGGAGAGAGAATTATATTAACTAAGAATGCCGCTCCACATAATAAGCCTAATTGAATCCATCGGCCTATTGCAGTCGGTAGTTTCTGTAAAATTAACAAAAGTGTTATTGCGAATTTAGTATTTAAATGAAATCATATTTTCTTTTGCTTCTTTCGGTAAATTTAACGTCACTTAACAATTTGACGGTATACATGGAATATTTGATAAATAACGGCGTAACTGAATTTTAATCAGTCTTTTTTCGTGATTAGGTACTTACTTTATCGACGACTGAGATGTCTGCTGAAAACCTATGCACGTAAGCGCCTTGCGGGGTTGCGTGGTGATGATGAAGGGGTGCGTTTAATGTGGTTCTAAGTAATCTGTCGTGTATAAGTCTCCTTGCCGATAAGCCGGCGTAGGCGCACGCGGCTTGGGCTAACCCGCCAGCAATCGCACCACACGCGCACCAACCCGCGTACGTTTGAACCATATCCCACATCTAAGAACAAGCATTATAAAGAAGCTTTTATGAAGTACGTAGGAAATTTTAAATACTTTCTTCCATAAAAATACATATTACTTGTAGATATTTAATCTTCTACATTCTTTTATTTGAAATAAACTAAGCTCACATTCTCTTCCGCAGACAATATTTTTAAAATGACATCCGATGTTCACGTGTATTGTATATTTAGAGGATGGTAACTAAAGTTTGAATATATAAAGTCAGATAAGGAATTGTCACACTTACCGATTTTCCTCAGTCAAATCGGTATTATGACGCATCGGAAATTTAGAAAATGTTAAACCTGTTCATCATTGAGGCGTTGTTTCGTGTTGTCATTAGCAAGCTTTGATAACCAGCAGTCGGCAGCAACAACAAGACCTTGCGCTGCGGCAGCAGCGATGCAGAACATTATGCCCCACCATCCGCAAGATTTCAAATATTCACTCCATATCATCCACTGTTATAGAAAAATCATTGTAACAACTATGATTTTTTAAATAATATATTGAAATTGTTATTTTAAGAGAACCTAATTTAAAGCTTTTTGCAAATGCAAATAGTTCAGCGGGCCTATGGCTTAAGCGGAACTTCAAATTCCGTCTATTAGGTTAATTTAGCTCGATTTTTTTTCGAAATGACTAATGCGTTTTTAGCTTATTGTCTTTCAAAAGGAACCGGACTCCTCAGCTCGTGAATCGTAATAATAATAAACATAAACTTATTGTTGCCAATAGATCTGATATCGTATTGACAGATCGATTGAAACGCCAGGTAGTGCTCATCGCTGTCATCAGCCCGCATGAGGTGAACCTCGTGAACGCCGCGAAGGACAAGCTTAGCGAATAGTTGGTTTTGGCTCACGAAATAACCGCTTTATGGGATATGGATTCGACGGTCCTGGTCCCTATAGTCGTTATCGTGAACGGTCTCATAGCGAAAAGTCTTGACCAACATCTAAAGAGTCTCTCGCTATATAGTTGGAACAAGGGACAGATGCAAAAGGCAGTACTCCTGGACACAGCACGTATCGTCCGACGGTTTCTTTCTCTGCGGCCCTAACCATCGGTAGCTCGGGCCAAGCTCCGCTGCAGGTGCCCTTCCAGATCAGGTTTTTATACTATTTTTACTTTTCATAAAAAACCTAATTGTGAAATTAAATATATGAGAGATATTAATAAATGTAGTACTATAATGTAATATTTAACCGTCAACTGTAAAACTATATATTCTTACATTTCCTTGCTACACATGTTACAAACAGAAAAATTACTAAATAAAATATATACTTTCAACATTTATTATCTGTAACTTACCTCGTTTCGAAGTGAGTCAGGTTCATTAATATCGTCTGGTAGATCACAAACAGCAACAGAGTCGACGGTATTTGAGGTCAAAGACGTTAACGTTGAATCGAATGTCTGATCGCCAGTAGTGTCTGAAATTATTTTACTTTTAGCTGAAACGTTGACATTGTCCAAACGAAATACTTTTTAGATGGGTTCTTCTAAAATTGAAACTCGGGTTCTCTTCTACTAAACAACTTATTTTACACATATATGCGTAATCGTATGCTATTAAGTACATATTTATAAAGTTGCCTTTATACGTCTATCAAAAAAAGCGTAAAAACGATATAATGTATTAATTTAAGATTTTGAATCACATAAGTTTCTTGTAGTGTTCGTGATAGTATTACTATATGCATTGGTTTGGTAACCGTGGTTAAAAGTAATTTTTAGCCTATAAATGATAGTTTCAATTAATAAATAATGATATAGCCATTGGCTAACCTTTAACACCAATTTCCACGTTGGCCTCAGAATCAGTGCTAATCAGCCGCCGCATCGTCCTTGGGGTCCATCTAAATTATTCACAGGGATTTGTTTTCATATATTGTTCATTATATCTAAATATAAATATAAGTTAATAGGAATATACTTATAAGGTAAGTATAATGAGATTTTATAATAGTAACAAAATTATACATTTTTGATTCTCTTTAAAAACATAAAATTATCGCGGGACACTGTTACCATGATCGTCGACAAAAAAACGTTTTAAAAATGTGATTTTTTTACAGTCAGGGTCTTTTTTTTTTCCGTCCCATCATCAAAGGTGCCATAAGTACTATCACCCGTTTTCGTCTTCGGGAGTAGTCTTCAAACACCCTGTATAATATTACACACACTCACATACACATATAAAGCTAACGACAGCGAAATAGTAAGCCAAATTTAAAAAAAAACAAGCGAGGTTTTATGTAGTAACCTTAAAAGTGTATGGTGTGTTCGTGGACGCAACAGACGACGTAATAAGCTCGCTTCGGTCTGTAACGTGTCGTTCGTTGCATTTTCACTCACCGTACGACGAATTTCACGACGCCATCTGTATTTTAAACAAGTAAATAATGTAATTAAATGCAACAAAACCTAACACATTAAGGGAAAAAGAGCTAACATTAAATGCTAACGTTATTATTGTTTTTCAATTACGACTCGGAGCACAATATCAAGTGTTCAGATACTTTGCAATTCCATGTTCTGGTAAAAAAGTGAACTAATGCTTATTTAATACTTGATTGGTACATAACATAAACTACTTTAATAACTGCAAAATAAAGTAAATTTTTATTATTGTAGTAACATATTCTTTTTGTTAGTTCTTAAATGGCAACCCCTTTATAGTTCTTTATAGAATTGGTATTAACAGCGAGTATCGGACGAGACTAGAACTTTTCAAAGTATATTCAACGCCTAGCTCTAGCCATGCTAATGTGTGATTATATAGATGAGAAGCACTCTCGTTTTAATTATATTGTTAATAATTTACTTGTGGCCTTGTACAGATGCGGGAGGAGAGGAGAATTGTCTGGCGAGGCTAGGTCGCGTGTTTCTTGCAGTCCTTCTACAACTGCCGACCCCACATGTCCATACTTCTGCTAAAAGATGCGCTCCAGTCGCTTCACTCACGCCAATCTGAGACAGTTATGTTGA
The DNA here is from genome assembly GCA_025727935.1 of Hebomoia glaucippe. Classification (NCBI taxonomy): domain Eukaryota; kingdom Metazoa; phylum Arthropoda; class Insecta; order Lepidoptera; family Pieridae; genus Hebomoia; species Hebomoia glaucippe. Next base: position 5,156,588 of record JAOSYY010000013.1, on the reverse strand, counting down.
AGAGTTGAAATTCAAGCTTTAAAGATTATTGAGAGGATTAATTTTAAATTATTGCCAGCAAAACAGAGTAGTTGATAAGGGTTTAAACAGCAATTAACAAAATATCTTACAATATTGTCTTCAGAGATGCTGCGTTGGTTCTTAATCCTGGAAAGTGTGTGAAGTAGAAGGGATCGCTCCTGAGCACTGCCCCCGGGAGGTCCAGCGCCACATCGCGCTGCAGAAGCTCGAGCCTCGCCTGCCAGAGACCACCACTCACCAAGAGTTCCCTCACAAAACCCTGGTCGACCCACACCACTTACGCGACAACCCTCCATAACAATCACCTGTACAACAATTATTTTTATAGTGTCATCTTGTATTTATACATTTCAATATAATCACAACAAGTATATCATCACAAGTATCCGCCCTATGACAGTGGTATGCTTTTTACAAATTACCCCTAAAATTGTGTAATACATCATTAATGTGAGCGAGACCGCGGGTAAAAGCTCTTATATAATATTTACCAAATCGGCATAGTGCAGCAACTCTAATCTACTCGTAGCAAGGAGTACAGTTCGGCCGGATCTCGCGGCCGGCAGCAGAGCGCGGGCCACTATATGTCTCGCAAGAGGAACATCCAGTGCACTTAACGGCTCATCAAGAGCTATGAGACGTGCTCTAGAATACAGTGCACGTGCTATACACACGCGTACCCGTTGGCCACCAGATAGAGGACTTCCATAACTACCTAAAACTGTTTTATCGCCATCTGTAAAGTAACGTTTCAATAGTAAATCTATTGATAACATTTTTAAATTCTTCACTAATATTATAAAGAACGAAAGTAAGTTTGTTTGTTTATTACGTTTATGATTGTCTTTAACTTTAGGAACCGAGTGTAAACCGTTGATTTGCACAATATGAATTTTTGTAATTAAATAGTTGCGATAGAATAGGCTACTTTTATTCGGAAAAAGTTTAGAGGTTTGTCGAGGGCACGTATGAAACAAAATATTAATAAAGTTTACAGATTCGTTTTATTATTGTCAGCGAAGGTGCAGGTAAGACTTAGCCAATAAGATAAGCAATAAAACCAAAATTACCCGTAATAAGAGGATTATCACTTTTTACTAGGTACTGGCGAAAGTATGCCGAGGGTACAAAATGAGAAAATTGTTTCAGTGGGTACAGAATAGAGCACCGGTAAAAAAGTAAAAAATCACTGAAACATCTTTAAATCATGTTTTACAAGATGATCTACTAGTTATTTAACCTGGCAGTAGCTGTAGATCAGGCCGGAGACTAGCAGCCCGTATAACGCGCATATACCTTGTGGCGCACCACGGACTTTCCATAAGAATATTATCACGAATTGACCAATCTAAGAGCCAAGGCGGTTGACCTGCAAACCACGTAGAGATATGCCTGAAAAAAATAATGTATATAGGAAAATGTATATAGGAAATATGATAGGAATAGTTATAAAATGAAACTAAGTTAGTCTTTATAAAGATTAACTAGGACAAACAGTCGAAAAGATCTTAAACAAAACGAAATACAACACTAGAACATTTTTCTACAACTATTTTAATATATGAAAAATAAACTTGCTTTATTTAAAGTGTAGAAAGTTGAATCTCACCCGTTACTAGCAACTTGGCCATGTTCTAGGTGCATTTCTCCTAGTATTGCAGACAGCAGCGACGATTTCCCAGAACCAGAGGACCCCACGATCATTATTAGTTTTCCTGGGGTAATATACAGTACCATTTAAAGTGATGTCACGGATTACTCATGCATTGAATTATAGTAGAATTCTGATTATTGATCACCTGTGGGTATATCCAAATCTTCGATTTCTAGCCATGCATTGTCTTTTATACCCCACGAGTACGCTGTATTACGGAACCTTAAAAGGTAGTCCTTATTAGACGCCAAATTTTCTTCAGGAAAATCATTTTCTTTACATTCATTAAAATCCTCATTGATTTCTGATAAAGGATTCTGCTGTAGATCTAGAAAACTATCATTAAATTCCGTAGCTTTATTTGCCACATCTTCTTTTATATTTTTCGACTCGGGTAGTTCTAAGAATTCTTGGATTCTTCTCGTGCTGACCTGTACATTTAAGGCTTTATTTACTGGTAGTGTGATGTTAAACTAAGTACTTGTAGACATGAACAATGTTTACGTATATGGTGGTACTTACCATTGCTTGAATTACCATGTGCACAGTGACTGGTAAAATGAGCAAAGGAATCGTTAGCTGATTAAATAACGCCAAGCCAGCAAACACATTCACTGTCGTCAAATCATTGCTCCTACCGAGTAGATATTGTACCATGAATGTAACTACTGTCACTAACACCGACGAAAATTGTGTGGTGAATGCTGAAAAATATTAACAATATTTTCCTTAAAGTAAATAAGAAATGTAGCTATATAAATTTATTTATTATACAGAAATAATTTTTTATTATAATTTTTTGTTTAGCAAAAATTACAAAAACACAATTTAAATTACTCACACAGAAAACCCCAATATATGGAGTCCTTATTAAGATGTTTCAGTTCAACTTCTCTTAATTGTAATATCTTTTCGTTAAATAAATCTTCCCAAACATATAACTTTATAACATTCATGCCTTGCAATATTTCAGACATTTTAGAAATTCTATGATCAGTGCATTTGGAAGTACTCCTAGAATTGTCTGAAATTTTTTTGCCGATATAAAATTGGAGCGGCGTTATGAGAAGGACACTGACGGCGGCTCCTATTATTGCACTTATGCCCAATGTGGTGTATAACATATATAAAATTACAGTTACCTGAAAATAAAATATAACTTTAAAGAAAAAATAATTACTGCTTACGATATATTAGTTTCACCAAGATAGTCAAAGTTAGTTGCGAAAAACATATATGTAGACATCCAACACAAACCTTTAAAGGTATAGCCCATGTATAATGGCAGATCCAAACACAGGACATTATATTATATGTATCCTGTGATACTAAGTTCATAAGCATTCCTGTTTGTGAAGCTTCTTCCTTTGAAACGTGCAGAAGAGGGGATTGTTCGTCTTCGTTGCTATTGGATGACGTCCAAGAAGCTAATCGCGTACATTTCTCAAATACTGTGTTCTAAAGTAGGCAAAGATTAAGATTTTTATTGATTTTTTCAATTTCATGACGCGCTGTGGGTTTTTAAAGAATAGGTGGTTTTTTAACTGAGCTTTTAGAATTAAATACAATCTATATTTAGTAAATACAAAAAACAATCTTATAGGTAGCTCGATCCTGGGAAACAACTTAAAACTTAGATTTTTAAAAGTCTTAGTCGTAGTTTAGAATTGTCTTTGCCGGAAATATAGTTAATAAAAATGTGATTTAGTAATTAAAATAATTGGTAGTTTAAAAAATGAGAAAAGATAATAATTACGCAAATATTGTTTAACCGTGAGATCAATTAAGCTCAAATTAAAGGTCCAGTTTACCTGTAAAGAAATTTTCAGTCGAGTCCCTTCGACAGTCACTAAATGAGTGGAGTTTTGAGACAAAAGTGTTTGTACAATAAGCGAGAGCGTCACAATCATTAACATAGCATAACCGTTGTTAAGAAATTCATCAACGGTCACATTCATACCAGCCTCATAACTATTCATCATTGGTTTCTCTATAAATTGTATTATGATCCCTAGTCCTAGGGGCGGTATAACGCCTATTAGGTCACCAATTATTTTTAAAATCCCTGCAATATAGAAATTTGGCCAGACATTTGCAGCATTGCATCGCCAAAGGCTAAAGTGATTTTGTTTCTCCTTTTTTATCTGTAATAAGAAATAAGTAAACAAATAAGCTAATGAAACCCCAATGTTATTTAGAATATTAAAAAATGAACAAACCGTTACCTGTTTATTAGCGTTAGTTTTAAATTTTTCATAACACGTTTTTGATTTTTCTCGTTCAGGAAGAATTCCGAGATCGTCACTTTCAAGCGGTTCTTCGTAACCTCTATACAATATTGAGTTTAGCCAAAAAAAAGTAATTTTGGCGTAAAAATGCGTTTCATTATGTCTATACGTAATTTTACATGTGTCTGTTGATAATTTTTGGTTGAACAAATAATTTCCTTCAGTTACCTAAAAAAATAGTACATTAAATACATACATAATTTCAAGTATAAAATAGGAAAGAGGAATCTCTAAATTATAATGAAATTCCATACAGCTCAAGGACCACCGTTTGTAGAGGAAAAACTCGCTAAGTGCAGGAACGCGTTTCTCTGGACTATAAATTTGTTCGAAATAATAATAAATGATGGCTATTAAGTGAACCTAAATCATTAGTTTGTTAAAGACAACAATATTAAATTTAAGCTTCCAGCGAATCACTATACTTATTAGTATTGTAATAATACAGTGTGTTATGTATAATCTATATGCAATAAAAGTACTAGTGTGAGGTTAACAGCGCGGCGCCAGTCTTGGAGCGTGTCTACAAGTTCGCCGTCTGGCGTCTCTCTATGAGGTTAATATCCTAAACATTATGGGATATTCTATTGTAGACTGTACGTTGTGATGTATTACTAAGAGAACGTTATTAAAAATTCAATCAAAAGATAAAATAAAATATAAATACTATATCTAGATATGTAAGCATGCACATGATAGTGTAAAAACTGTCGTGTCTATTTTAAGTAAAAATAATTACTTATTTTGAGGTCAGTGTTTACAGGAAAGTCAGACTCGTCCGTTCCCCTTACCTATACATGGCCTAGCTATTTGTACGATACGCATCATTGCCGTTAGGTATTCAACACTGTTAATTGAGGATACATTTAAATAGTACAATAACATCTATTTCAGTTACAGTATCTTTTAGATTAATGCAGTAATTATTTCAAAGTAACTAAAGTGAATAAATAATTCAGTAAGCTATTTATGATGTAAGTAATTTATTTAAAAATTTCAGAAGTTAATAAATTAAAGTTGCATACCTCGTCATAAAAACATAAACAATCTGCGCCTATCATAATCGTTGTCAGAAATAGACTTATGCTTTGAAGATACACCTCTATATGAGTTCCTGATTTGTCATTCTTCAAGTTTTCGAACAATATCGCTGCGGAGCATAGAGATACAAGAAACCAATAGATCGCTAGGTACAATGTTGGAGCAATCGATCGGCGCATCCATAGAGATACGTGAAGCGCAGCAGCAGCGAACCATGATAGCGGGGCCATGACGGATGCTACCAAATAGACCGTTTCAGCTGGGCGTAGGGACGCCGCCGCGGCACTGCAGCACCACACTACCACGAGAGCCAGACTTGTGACACCACGAGTATTTTGCAAACGCCACTGCTTTCTTACCCTGTTAGGCATGATATTCATTATAACTTCTCGTTTTGTGACTCTTATTAGTATTAGAAGCATCAAAGACATAATTGTATATATAATTATAAATGTATTAATATTAAAGATGCTTTAGCATTATCCAAAGTTTAAGGCAATTTAGATAATCATGAAATGGGTTTACGTCGGATTATCAAAATGATACAATCAGACAATTGCTAAAATTAATCCATAGTATATACCATTTCGGTTGCCCTTTAGAACAACAGCAGATGAGGGCTGCGAATATAGCAGCACAGTACAAGTTGAGCGAATGTAGTGCAGCGGCCAATGCGTATGCGCGGCAAATACCATCCTCTCGTTCGCAGACAGCATCCATCACTGTATTAACATGACTTTATAATTATTTATGCATAGTCATTTGGTGTTTTCGTTGGAGAACACATACACACACTTCTGTATATCCAATTTCAGTCATATTTACCGTGAGTTATAAAATAATGAAAATTAATATTTTATAACTAGAAGTGCTCCGAGGTTTTACTGGCGTTAATTTTATGTACATATAATAATATTCTAAATGTCAAAATAAAATCTTATACATACAAACACTCGCCAATCGAACTCAATCACAGAATTTAATGGGCTTTGTTCTTTTTGCGTGGAACACTAATTATCTTTTTAAATAAAAATATTCTTATGTCACTAAAACACACCGACCCATCAATTTTATTTATATTTGTAATTTTAGCTAAGGGCTCACTTGACGATTATCTTAAAGATTTACGTGTATTAAACAAAAATCTTTTCTATTGATAGATTACCTTTTTATATACCTATATACCTAATCAAAATAATGTTTGTTTGTTTTTTATTTCGTTTCGATAAGCCTTTGGCCTCGTTTCACTCGATATTAAGTGAAATTATGGCATATGGCGGAGCACGCTTGATTTTGAGTCTATTCACTCTTTTTATAAACTATTTATTTCTAATGTAGTAATACAATTTGAAAACAACCCGAAAAGGAATCCACTATTGCGTTAGTAAGTGTTTAAGCAAAATGAAATAAAGAGTGCAATACCAACCCGAGATGCATATCAAACTGTGACGTCTGTAGGTAATCTGTACATAACATCCTCTACCGAGAACAATATGCATCAGTAGAAGGCCACCATTAACTAGTTTGCGTATAAAATAGAATAATTCACATTGAATGGGCTGTATATAATCAGATATTTCAAAGCATATTTTATTAATGCCTTGTGTTACATATTATATTATTATTTCAAAGAATGATAAGTATGCAAAATAGTATGAGATGTCATTGACTCCAAAAACTGCAAATTTGTTTTCCAGTCTGTTCACACAAAACGTTAGTAGGGACAAATGCAAAATTAAACTTGAAAAAGTATAATATACTCCCCCCATGTATCATAAAAAAGAAAATAGATTAGTTTTGTACATATCCATTATCAGGATAATCACATATTAATTGTTTGTATTTGTGTACGTATAGTATAATTTTCAGTAATTAAATGTGCGAACGATTTTTTGTTTTTGTTATGAAGATTAATTCATGATCATTTTTAGACATGAAGTTTTCGGCTAGCGGTTCAAGTTCAAAAATACTCAGTGACATCATTAGGGTCTATGTTTAGGAGCAAAAATTTTCAATCCGTTCTTATTTGGATAAATGAAGAACGACTGCGCATATCCCACCAGACTCAATTAAAGGATGTAATGTGAATTTTGTACAAATAAAAGCCCTAATTTTATATATTATCCTTTTAATCTACACTCAGTAATAAATAATTTAACGTTTGTATAAGGATTGTAATGGCGATGCAGGAAATTTAGTCGTTTAAAAACACTGTTTAATAATTTCACAATGTCAACAATCATTATTATTGAAATAGTCATTCGTCTAAAAATACATGGAAGGTAAAGCATTAATATTCTTAGAGAATATAATATAGTTTTACAGGCTACACGAAAGAAAATCAATTGTTTAACGACTTCAATAGTTTTTACGATTTTTAACAATGTTTCATATGTAGGTAGTGTGTAAGCAGAAGTGAAATCTACTTTCACTTTTTGCAAATAATATAATATCTATAAGTTATTTTTCTTTTGAAATAAAATATATATTAGAGACATATTAAATTAAATACACCCCTAAAATTCAATTTTTAATAACAATAATTATACCTTAAGTACTTTTATGAATATCTTTCAACCTTTATTTATACTATTTTTGATAAAAACTTACCTCTTTTAATAAGTCAACAAATATTTTAGAAGCAAACCACAATTAAAATTCACTGAGCACTCCTTCGTTTATTTGAATATAGTATAATATAATATTTTAGTTACCGTCCATTGTGATGTAAAAGGTTTGTATATGTATATGGCATTGTAATAATGTTTTTATTAGTTAAGTATGTTTTGTTAATTTTATGGATGCGCCATGGAGATACAAAACGACCGTCTACAGCACACGCACGCGGCAAACTAAATGTGAAAATATTTAATGTCGACTAGAAGTGGAACCATGTTTATAGCGATTGTCGGATTCTCTCGCGGCCGACTGCACTGCGTACAAACCGCTGAAGCTAGGGCTGCTTATACTGTGATATTTTCAATGATAATAAATTGTGAGTTAATAAAATGCCTAAAACATCTGTGGTGGCACTACTGTGTATAAGTTTCAAGGTCACTGTAGTTTAATTACTCGGCAATTGTAGATATACTAAATGGCGATTCAACGTGACGGTCTCAGTCTGGTGTTTATAACAGGCACTAATGAACTATAAAATTAAATATTTGTTTTTTGTTTTTGTAAAACTTATGCTAATACTATTTTCTCGATTATTAAATTTATTTTGAGAATCTCTAACCGTAATGTATAAGTTATTTAAAAGGAATAGAGCATACAGTATAATATTGTAGATTTGTAATTTTCCCTATTGTTGTTAACCCGGTCAGACATTCGTACAAGCGCATTGAGTTTGTTTATTATTGTGAGTTTTGTGAAATGAACCTCATTGCCAAAGTCGCCTTCTCAATCTTTTATCTACTTGTGTACAGGTCCTAAACTTACCCTAATGCTTGAGCAGGTCGCAATTCCAACGCAAATCTGCTTTCAGTCTTTACTTCGTATTTTAACGACGTAAATAAAATTACTTTTTTGGCATAAGTAGATTTATAATGATGTTAATGATTATTACTATGGTTAGAATAAATTAAAATATTCACTTAGAAAGCACATGTATTAATATTAATAAATTTTATAGGTCACATTAGACATTAATGTCTTACACATTGTCACATTGTCTCTGTCACATTACCTAACACATATAGATGGCTACATATATCCAGGAATATTTAATGACAGCCTTAAATCTATTTTTATTAATACAAGTCTACTCACATAAAACATTCTAAAACATGGTCTCGTATCAAAAAGTTAATAACCCGATCAAAAAAGCAATAGAGGCCATTCCGTTTATCTTAATCTAGTAATTAATATTGCATAAAATATTAGATATCTTTAATTTATAACATTCATATACATAATATAAGTATTCAACATAAGTTAAAAATCAATATCCCATCCAGATGTCTCGTCTGGCGGTAGTTTGTCTTTAGGATATTTCTCGAAGTTAGAAAGATCCAAGTCGTTCGCCACCGGTTGTATAAGTGGTGCTTTTAATTTTCCATCTCTTAAGCCTTCCCAATCAAAGCCAAGGAACCACCTGCAAAATACAGTATACCTCAATATTTAGAATCTGTTATATATTCTACAATTTAAAAAAATATGCCCTTTAATTAGGAATAAAGGTCAAAATTGATTTTTCATCCAATGTAAGGTAAGGCAATGGCCTTAATTTATGAACGTCATTACGTTGACGTTCAAAAATGATTTACCAGAAAGTACTACAGGGTTTAGTTTAGGCTTCCAAAGATTAAAGTTTCATAATTAGAAGTATACAAGTCTTATCGGCTCTAATATTAGTATGTATAAAGTTTTATCGCTAACGCTAATATCTTTCAAGAACGCAAGATGTTTATTGTTTGAGTGTATATTGGATTTTGGCGAAATGACTGTTTTGATGACTCATTTACGTTCTCGAGTGAATCTTAGCTGGGAATTTCCGATCCTACAATATGAATGCCAACATTTAAAATTAAGTTCATCGAAACACTTCGAAAGTAATATTCTCAGTAGTCAGGGATTGCGAAAACAAATATAATATTAGTATATTTTTGGGGTAAGACAATTATAGACAAAACCACATCCATTTAATTAACATATAATAAAACGGATTTATTTGCTTACTTGTGGTTTTTTATATCAATGATTCCATTTTTCAAATAGCCTAGACGCTCAGCAGGAACTGCCCGGCAAAGCTTTCGAATGAGCAGTTGAGCAGATTTGGGTACACGTGGGTGGAAGGACACAGCATCTATGCCACGTAAAATAAGTGTGTATGTCTTCATATGGTCACCACCAGCGGCACGGAACGGTGGCTTACCGACTAGCAATTCATGGACAAAAACTCCCAACGCCCAGCAATCTACAGCTCGATCGTGGCCCTGAAAGATTCCGAGTGTGCTCAATTTACATTATAATTAAAATTGTACACAAGAGTATTCTGAATGACGCATGAAATCTACTAAAAATTCGTCTTATGTCATCTTATACATACAATCGTTTTTAATCAGCTGTACAAATAAATACAATTGCAATGTCAATTCATGATTTTTAAATTGTAGTTGCTTTCTATATACACTATATACGGTACTTGTAACGGACACAATTTATAATATTTTTGTTGTCTGTTTTTTTCGAAATTGTGGAACCGATTTTAATGATCTACCTACTAGTTTTGTAGTGACTATTGTAATTTCTTCAGCCTAATTTTGTAAACATAAAATTAACGTAAGTGAATTATGTTGCCACCTTCAAAAATTAATAATTATTAGGTTGAAAAAAATATAATCAATTTAAAAATAAATCATTATCTTTAGATGAAAAGATATAATGCTACTAATTTATAAAGATATAATTAAAACCGATAGCTGGAGTATAAATAAAAATTTCTATGAATTATGAAACATTATATCAGAGAACATAATTAATACAAATGTGAAGGGACTAGGCAGGTTCATATTAAATTACAATATGTGTATAAGCTATATTTTGAAAGTTAATGCTAAATAACTAGCGCTTGCGTAATATCTGATATTGAGAAGATTTCTTATAAACGGTTACTACTTGTTAACCATCCCTCAAATCATGTAAACCTGCTATTAATGTTACAATTATATAAAAACGCCAATCTTATCAGTATGTACCTTATTAAGAACTATTTCAGGTGCAACATATTCAGGAGTTCCAGCAAAAGTCCAAGTTTTACTATTTGATGATAGTCGTTTTGCAAAGCCGAAGTCCACCTGAAAACGTGGGAAATCTATGTTAAATTGTTTGTAACACGAAAGTATAGAGATGTTTTACGATAACTCTCTTTTCGTTACGAATAGATAGATAGCTTAAAATGTTTACATTTTGCATAGTTTAGATTATAAAAGTAAAATTTACCAATTAGTCTAAACTTTGAGATATTCTATAACATCCACTGCACATGATTTTACGAATATATTATTGCTTAACAACTTACCAGTTTTATATATCCTTTTCTGTCGAGCATTAAATTTTCAGGCTTAAGATCTCTATAGATAATGTCTTTCGAGTGTAGGTACTGAAATGCTTCAACGACACATGCTGCCATGAAACGGGCGATGTTTTCGGGGAAATACCGTTGTTTTTGAAGTATAGTCCATACGTCACCGCCCAGTACGGGCTCCATTAAGAAGTAGATGTATTTATTGTCTTTAAATGTGCGATATAATCTACAAATCATTTTATGAAATTTTAAAAAATCATCAGAGAAGATTAGTTAGATATCACTAACTACTTTTACACACGGAAGTTTTGATACTAATTTGTCGGTAGGTAGTCGTAACATACAGTAGGTACAATATTGTCTTGTTAATTCTTTATTCAATATTACAATGAAATTAAATATGTTTCTAAATAAATAATATAGTGAACAATAATGTATTACGTACCGACATACAAATCGGCTATTACAGGACATCATAATGTTTTTCTCGTTGAAAGCATGTTCTTGCTGTTGCTGTTGTACCATATCAATTTTTTTAAGACATTTAAGTGCAAAGGTTTTTGATGTATCTTTCTTGTATTGTACTAACTCCACTCTCCCAAAACCACCGACCCCCATTGTTCCAACGATCTCCAAGTCTTTAAGTTCTATATACTCATATTCTATAAAAATATCCAGAAGACAATATGGTGAATATTTGTGAATAATAAATTGAACACTTGAAGAGACACAGACACACACAGGAGTAAACAATTGATGTTTTATTCGAACTCAAGAAGTTTTGCTGTTTAAGTATGAGATTTTTTAATATCTTATAATAACTAAAAAAAATATGCCATTCATAAAATTTATATATTTTTTCTTCGAAATTTGATAATTTTAATCCTTGGGTAAGAAAAAGCAATAATTATTGTAGTGTATTAATTAAATCACGATTCTTAAAGTGCCGCTATCGCAGACAGGAAAATCGACTTTATTTATTAGTGATCTTGACAACTCATTAATTACCTAGTTGTAATCTTATCTATCAAGTTCAAACACATTTCCTGAGAAAGTGTAAAAAATAATAAAATATATCGTAAAAATAGCACAAACCACTTTTCACTTCTGATGTTTTCTTTTGTTGAGACGGTCTGGGTACTGCATGTCTTATATTTTTAAGTTCCTCTAAATTTCCCAAAAGCTCAGTGAAGGGTCTGTTAAAATAGGGTTACATAACATTACTAAACGTACATTTACATAAATATTTTCTTTGGTCTTTAAATATTACTAATATGTATTTACTTTAAATAAGACGCCACATTATTTGTTATTTTACCTACTACTACGTGATAAATAATATATAAACGTTATCTGAGTAATTATAACAATGGTATTGTTATATTATTTATTGTAAGGAAATAGGTTTGCTTTAAATCTTCGTAAACTATAGTCATCAATTCAATTAACGGCGTTTACAGATATTTTTACTACTTCTATTACAAGTTTTATTATCTTATTCCTGATCAGAACCGATTGCACGAAGAGTTTTATAACATTTTACCCGCGTTCTAATGTTAAGCATTCAACCCCCGGCGGTAAAGCTGTTACAGTAGCAAGACGGCGATCTTCATGCAGCAAAGCCTGTTCACCGAAGTATTCTCCCCGACGAAGCAACCCAACTCGTCGCTCACCCCCATCACCATCTCGCTTCGTCACCATCACTGTTCCCCCTCGTATAATGTAGAACTTGTCACCTTTATCACCTTGACGTACTACTGCTGTGCCAGAAGCGAAGAACTCCTACATAACATCATTATAAATAAGTTATATACTTAAATTATTAAAAACTTTATTGAATCCTTAAAGTTACTGTTTACTCTTTTTAAAAAATCTGCAATTTTTGTAAGCTCAATAGCATGTATTCCTTGTAAGAGTGGGACCGAGGATAAGAAACGCATGTTGTCCTCTTGTTCCTGACGCCCGCTTCGGACCATTATTTTCTGGAATACTCGCCGTTCAAGGGTCCAAACTTTTGCCTCGGTTATACCTGCGTATTATTCATAGGTAAAACCAAATTTATGTATTTATAATAATATAATACAAGTAAGTATATATATTCTTAGTCCTGAATAAACTTACATCGTATTGACGCAAATCGTTTTGCCTTGTACAAAATTGCCAATTCGCCAAACGCTTCTCCGGGACCAAAATTCTTCACAACTTGACCTCCTTTTAGTACCTCAAACTGACCGTAAGATGATACGTAAAGGTGACTTCCACTCTCTCCCTCACGGATCATAAGACTACCAGCCGGAAATTCTTGCGGACTCATGGCCTCCACAACGGCTTCTAGCCTCTCCTCATCCATAATATTCTTCAAAAAGTCGTTAGCCATTAATGCCTTTTTGATTTGTTCTATTGATCTGAATTAAATATTAACAAATAGTATTTATATATGTTCCAGAACTCTTATGGATATATGTTGTTAAATATATACGTTCGCTTCTGAGATTTAACTTCTTTTTGTATATTAATAACTTAATTCTCTTGAATCCTGAATCAAAATCTATATATTTACAAATGACATTACTTGATAATGTTAAATAAAGGTTGAAAACATATATCCACAACAAACTGCAGCGGACACCAACTATATTTAAGACATTTAAGCCCATCAAATGGTGTTTTCTTTTTATTAAATAAATAGAACAGGAGTACCTACTCTTCATCTTTAGTGTATTTGTCATACTGCAGATCTGTAAGAGACCGAGCATTATCAAGTGGAGCGTGAGGAGCAATCACACCACGCTTTCTTCTCATTCGCCTCTCGGGATTACTTTGCACAATTTCTGAAATTGTCTTTCGACCAGAACTTGTTTTAGGATCTTCTGAATTTTCGCTATCCGTGTCTCTTGTATTGTTAGTACTGCTTTCTCTTGATTTTTCACTCTGTACACTCACGTAACTTGACTTTTTACTCGAAGCTCCAACTTCAATTGGTAACGTAAGATTTTTTGTATAAATTCCCACATTTCCATTTGTTGTTGTTCCATTAGATTCAACTTGATTGCTTTCTGGTAGAACCTGTAAATAATTATTTCATACATAGGACATCTATGAAATAAGTTCTAAAAACGACTGAATAACATTTGCTCGATACTCTTTACATTCATTCTTAAATAAATTTAAGAGTAAATTTTCAAACATGCTTAAGACTGTCGCATTTGAAGACGTGACTTAAATTTAAATCTATTTGAGACTTGTTAAATCATTTTTTGTGTAAAGTTTTGAAATATTGACAATGTTCAAGTTGCTATAGGTAATTTGCAAGTTTTCTCACGTTTTGAAATAGTCATTTTTATTCAATCGGAATACGAAATAAAATTCCTGGACATAACATCAAATAAAAGGTTAAGGTTATAATCATTATACATATTTATTGTATGTGACAAAAAATTTACTTGTTCTAGTAGTTTATACTACACATAATATTATACTTGTTATAGATGTATAATTAATTTATTAGGTACCATAACTTTTACGCAGTAATTTTTTTAGGGCATCCCGTAAAGGAAATGACCAGTGAAAACAGCGTTCAACATAATTTAATCGTATGTTGAATGATGCATATAGATATAATATAATGAATTCACAAAATACATACGAGTATAAAAAGCAGTGATTTGGAAATATTATCGAAACAAAGCTTTTTAAGATATCGAATGATAGTAATCAGTAGGTAATAATTGTGATTTAGATACACATAAATTAATCGGATTTCTAGTATTTGGTTATACCAACACTGATCATTGCCACCATCTTTTAATATAATGCGAAATTATGGTGTTAGCTTGTAAAATAATTGTGACGAAAACAAACACTGAACTAATTTACAATGAAGTCAAGTTATCATAACTTTTATGGTCGCTAATCTGAAAAGAAAGTACCTGTGGCATGTTTTATAAATGCGTTCACGCTTTAGTATTTAATTAGCACTGTTATTATTATACTTGGGAAAACAATTTTTTGTGGGTAATTTCTCAATGAACTTTTAGCGTCTCGTCGTTTAAGATTAAATGTATTTAAGAAGTTGAGTGTTTATTTTCTCCTAAAGTTGTCAATAGAATTGTTTGAGCGCAATTTAATTTAATGTATTACGAACTGAATGTCAACTAGTACCTAATCACTTACGTAAAATGTTTCTCGCCGACCAGCATTGCGCCGTTCTGGCACAGCAGTCGTTAGATCAAACCTACTTCTAGAGGCCCAACGGAACGGCGGACACAGCACCATTGTGAATATTTACAATTATATCGATTTTCCAAACATTATACGTACAAGACGTTATCACAATGAGGTACACTCACTCTACTGTTCGAAAGACGCACGACTTATGTTTATCGCACCAACTAGATAATCTATCATTCCGATTGTTTTAATTATTTAGTTCTTAGGGTGATTATTGTTTATTATCGGGGAACCTTGCAATCTTATCGATAAATTATCATAGTTACTCAATCACTGCTATTCACAATATAACAGTCACATTCGCAATAATTTCTTAGCATATCCGATCCACATTAAGCACGCCATTGATGCAGTTGCAAATGTTTTGTTAAATTATAAATATTTCCACTTTCCACGTTAATAATAGTTTTTGTGTACCTAGATTATTATATGTTTCGTTTCTATTTAGAGGGTTAGTTTAAATAAAACAAAGCCATATTTATACTATAATATTTATTAATAACGTAAATGAGTACACAATGCCAGAGGCTTTAAATGATTCACTTCATTCAATATTTTTTTATATGAAAAAAATATATATTTACATTAAAAGAGAAAATCAGCTCTGCAATCTATTTTTAAATTGCCACACTAAAAAATTACTTCAATTTATCACATATAGCATGAAAGTCGCTGTGCACCAGGCTCGACTCGCTATTAAATTTTCTTTAGCCGGGATCAAAGAACTAAAAGTGCATAATCGTATGAAACGTGCCAAACGGAAGACATATTACTTAACGGACGCGGATAATCTAAGTATATTCAAAGTCTAAAAACATTAATTTTTTAACATTATACAAACAACATACAGACATGGAAATTGAGCATAGTACTATCTAAATACTGGTCGAATTTGCGTTGCATAGAAGCACGCGGCCATTCGACGTAACCATAATCTGTCTTTATTATAAATCATCGCATAAGGGATCACTATTTTCTAAAAAACAAACCAGTTCAACCGTCACAAGAAAAATAGTTATTATACAAAAATGATGAACAACGGTTGACGAGTTTACATTTTAGTAATATAGGTCCATTACAGAATAAAAATTTTTTTTTAAACAGGTGTAACACTTCAAAGTTATCAAATAACGACAGATTACACGTAACGTCGACTATACTACAATATACAATGGAAACGAGAAACTATTAAAACTCATAGACATGCCGTGTAATAAAACGTAGTGCATCTATTAAAATTGAGTGGCGGCACGTCTACGATTTTAATGACACGTAGCTAATATCTGAATACTACAACCGGGAACAGCGTCGACGAGTGCAATTGACAAACAAGTGTTACTTATTAACTTACTACTTCAACAATATAAAACTGACGGTACAAATCGTATGCACAACATCAGTACGCGGTGTTCGCCGCGGCCGTAACAGTATATACATACAAGTCTTTCTGTGCTGTGTTGCTAGCTCCCGGCTAAAGTGCTACACAGCACCAGCAAAGACTTTACCATGTACGATATAACAATTTTACGTCTAACAGATGAAGAGCAGTCGATCGTTTTGTGCACAGCGCGATAAGAAAGAATTGTCATGAATTTTTCGTTTAACAATTTCATAGAGAAACATATCTTGTTACAAAATACATAGTTATCACTTACTTTAACGATTATATTTATAATACATTGATTTTGATGATTTTAATTTTCAAAATCTTATCGTAGCACACTAACCATTTTGTCAGATATGTCATGTAAATTCAGATTTTCCTCCGTGTAACAACAAAAAAACGATTTAAAGACTTATATGTGAAAATTAATACGTGTTAAATTCTATTAAAAAGTGTAAACAATAATCAGGATCACAAAAATCATAAATGTATAGAGAGAGCTATTAAGTAAACCGGGCGATATCGATGCGAATCAGCCATCTTGAATCTTGTATTTGATCGTTAACTAACTCGTTCAAAACTCACCCAGTGTACTTGTTTTTTTTTTTAATTCATTACGACATTCTTCGACAATCACATCGATTTGTGACTTCCATATTAAAAAACTAATAAATAAAATGATTAAGGATCACATGTACTTTAGTTTCTGTACTTAGGTGTAAAATTTGCATAAAAAATTATAATAATAAAAATCTAAAATAAGACCCTTAAGATAAAATACATTCACGCATGAGTATTTAGCGATAAAGCACAAAAAATCTTGTTCAAAGCTGCAACGTGACTACGTATAGTACCTACATAAAGTCGTAACCTACAACATAAAGCCAGTGACACTACTAAGAAATTATGAAAATATGACACGAAACAGCTTAATACGTTAGCTCCTAAAAATAACTTACATTGAATTCAAATTCAGATACGAAATACGGCTCCGTAGCTATCACATGAAATCTTTAAGAAAAAAGCACCATTATTTCTATATAATTGTGCGCAAAAAAGACTAGAACTTTCAAGAGAAATGTAATCGGACGTAGATATTAGTGGCTGCACGCTTCGTGACACTTGCAGTGTGCCGAAACTACTCGTATCTAATCTATATAGCAATAATCGTCTGGTTAAAAGTTAGAGGCGGCTATAGGCGTTAACTACCTTTGAGTAAATTTAATAGAAGTTACGTAAGAATAGACAACCAAATTTAACTACGAATCGGATCAGATCTATTTTTAAATAGTTTTGAATGTCTAGTGCGCCGATATTTTGGTGAGTTCTATAGGTACTTACGACCCATAGATTTTGATGTTTTTCCGGAAGAAAGACTATAAAATCTAATGAGGAATTAATCAATGACATGCAAAAGCTTCGAAATACGTATGAATCGATGGGTATTTGTGCTTTGGTATAAACGTTGAGCGAATCATACAAATATTTTACAATCCTAATGCAAATATTATGTTAGATCTATTTACGAAGTCTAACCGGTTGGACCCGTACGAAAGTTTCAATAAACGAAGGCTGAACTCCAGGGTAGCAAAATTAGTCATAGAGAAAATTACAGTATTAAATCATAATTACGAGGAGAAATCTCAATGATATGTAAGAACTCCAAGGAGTAATTCTTTTTTCTTTTCTTAAACTCTACATTTAAAGCATTATCGCCTACATTTCTTTTAAACTAGACAATACAACTAGCGATCGTTAAATAATTTGATCTACGCTAAACAATGCAAAAAGTTTTTAGTATTGTATTGGAAACTTTAACATTCTGTCTTTTTATTATTGTATTGTATTAGCCGAGTGTCTAGAGTTAACAAGAAGCCAGTCGCTAGATAGAAAAAAGGTGTATCTTATAAAAAAAGTTTTACCACTGTAGCATCGGAAAAGTATTTGTATATTAAAATAAAACAACCGAATAAATGGCACCAGAATAAAATCGCACCACAGCAACTGTTTAAAACCTACTAAAGCAGATACCAACATTTGATGGTATATAATACGACTGACTCTGAACTAAATATATCTGAATACATACAAGTGATTATGTAAGCTTGTACGACGCAGACAGTACAATCAGTATTGTACAGTGTAAAAATAACTGTAATTGTAAAAAATACCACCTTATGGGTGACAACGGTTTAAATGAGTTATTTCAATATACCATCTTAATTTTAGGGTATTTAAAAGCTTAAATTTTTGTTCCACATAAAATTAAACGTATGTTTAACATTATTAAAATGTGATTTGAATTATATTTACAATTTTTCTATGATATGCAAGTGCAAAGCTCACTAAATATTTTTACAAGTTAATCTATTGTCAATCGTATGTATGTAACAACTACGCTAGATAAATACCTAACATTAACAATAA
This sequence comes from Hebomoia glaucippe, assembly GCA_025727935.1. Taxonomy (NCBI): domain Eukaryota; kingdom Metazoa; phylum Arthropoda; class Insecta; order Lepidoptera; family Pieridae; genus Hebomoia; species Hebomoia glaucippe. The sequence continues at coordinate 5,137,515 of JAOSYY010000013.1, read as the reverse complement.
GTTGGTATTTTGTTTCGCGTGCGATCTCAAGATTTGTGAGAATTGCTTAGAACGCACTATTACTGATGCTCGCACTTGTATAATCTGAAAATCATTAATAATACAATTATTGAACTTAATTATTATCTATTTCAAAGGGAAATTTATATGACTTTGGTATTTATGAGTTCGGTAGCCCCGCGACATGTCGGACGCGGCTCACGCGGCAAACGCCGCCGATTCTTACACAGTAATCGGCTACCTATATTACTGTTCCTAGCAATATAATTTTGTACGTTTACAAAGAGAGTTCATTGTCATGTTACGTAAATGACCGAAGTACTTAGAATATTCGAGTTATAAAATCGTTAGGTTGTTCCACTGGCTTAGTATGGCGCGAATCTGTTGTAACCACTTCTGTACACCGCAGTCTGTAAAGAGAATCATTATTATAGAAAATAAAGTCTAATTCCATGTGATACAATATTAGTTAAGTAATGAATTATTACCCCATATCCTGTAACTGGACCGATACTATGTCCTAAGTAAGGATCTGCATACTCCCTTCCATACCTGCAAAGATATAAAATGTTGATTATATAAAGCTAAAAGGCGATTACCAAAAGTAGCGAGTCAATTGTTAGCTTAGTATAAAACACTATTAATATCAACACCAATTAACAACGAAACCTGAATATTAGTTCCGAGGATGAAACAAAGGATGCGGTAATTATTGCAATATTTATACATTATATAGCGTCTATGATTTTGCGATCTCGGTCAGACAATCAAGACGATTTTATAAAGTAGCTTTCATTATTTAAAATGATTTAAAGATATTTGAGGTATTCTTAAAAATATATAACACGACCGGTAGCTTATGGAGTACATTAAATGGTGATACTTACGTAGCAGCTAACGGTGTAAGCGCCGCCTGCGCGGGGGCCGCAGAAACAGCTGCGGCGGCAGCAGCCCGCGCTGCAGCACCATAATTAGCAGCTGCCGCCGCGGCGGCTGCGTGCTGGGCGCTAGTTATTGGTGACTTCAACAATGGAGCAGCTGCTGCTGCTGCTGCCGCAGCCTGAAAGTGCCATATACGTTGTATTTAGTCAATACTAACATCTACATATTATAAGGAGATAACGATAAAAGAAACATGTTGTTAGGAGACATCGGATCATTTTAGGCAAAAAACTAACGATTTTTAGACAAAAGGCTGAAAATAGATCTGGTACTATGTTTAAGTGAATGTATGGTATTTATTTTAAGTGAATTAACTACCTCAGTAAACAAACGCACGTCCATAGTATGGTCACGTTGTAATACATTTTAGTGAATCAAATCGAAGGGACCCGTATTAGGCTGGAAAAACAATGAGCCCACAAAGGCATATACACTTATATTTTAAACGTAACTCTAAAATTATTGTATAAGTAAATGAATTACTTTTTGAATTTGAGGTTACGATGAAATCAAATGATATCTTACCATGTCAATTACTTCCAGATGGGGTTGTTCGTAAGTATATACTTAATATATAAAACTAAAAAGTTGAAAGCAATCAATGCATTTAAACTGAAACTATAATCAAACATAAATATGGACAGTGTCGTAAAAAATTATAATATAATGAATATTTACTCATGCAACGCACTTATATATTACCCAAATATGATATTTCAAGATTTTAGCCTATATTTTGCATACTTGCAGAAATAGGCAAATTGAAAGATGAGATCATGCATTTCTTGACGTATAACAAATGTCCAGTATAACACAAACTACATTGAGGACGTACCGAAAATTACAACAAGTCACTAAATCTAATTACTTTGAAGTGTTAGTGATCTTATGAGAATGATATCTTGTTGTGGGCTCAATGTTCTACACGGAGCACTGCATGATGTACATTGAGATTAATAACACAGCTCGGGCACTGGCTAGAACTAAGTCACCCACCGCATTACTAACAACAAGAGTAACTCAACAGAAGCGGGCCGGTCGCGGTCTCTGTTATCACAAACACAATGTGCATTCTGCTTTATGGTGAACCAATCTTAAGGATATTCATAAAGGAGCAACCAAAATCCCAGCACTCACTCCACAATGATTATCAAACTGTACTAGCGTGGTGGTACACAAATTAGAAAGCGATAGATAATACACAAAGAGACGTAAATATAAACCAGCTCTAAGACCCGTGACAGTTACCTCAGCCGCGGGTTTCACCGCCTGGAACAACACACCCACTTTCACGACTCATTGCTTTGATAATTTCATTAAAGATATAATAACACAGGCTTTACTATGAACCAAGTAATCAGACAAATGTACATGATTTGCTCTTATATACATACGTCGATTATATCTGCAAATGAGGGTCATAAGATGTAGTGTTAGTTGATTATTTATGTTTTTGTTTAAGTAATAAATATTACCTGCAGTCTGTAGTTTGAATCGGCAGTAGCTGCTGCAGCTAAGAACGGGTCATAATAGACGCTGCGAATAAAAAATACTTTTTATTAAAAAAGCTTATACTTTATTTACATTATGATTTTAGAAAAAGCTCAATAAAATAATAAAGTATTTAGTATTTAAAATTTATATAAGATCTAAAAAAAAAAACAATTATTACTAAAATAAAACATCTAAGATATTTTAGTAACTACATCATTTATAATGTTCATAACTACAGAAAGCGCGGAAGTGTCTACTGAATATCTACAGAATTAGATACATGGAAATCTAATAAGATCTAAGTTGACAAGCTACACTATAGAACTTAGTATTACAAAATAACATAATTTTATTTTTTAATGTAATTAATCACAAGGCAAGATGTCTAGTTAGTTACTTCTATTAAAGCAAATGATATTACTCTTGAAACTATTAATACATACACATTTATTAGTAATTAATTCGTACCGTACAAAAAAGTTAGAAGAATTATTGAATGGAATATAGCACGGAAAGGTGATCTAGGAAAGGTGAGGATTCATAGACGTCGCCTGTGAAAAATTTAATAAATTTTACTTTAGGGCCGATTTTTTCATCTTTAGATAGTATATTGAATTAGCTAAAACAAAATATTTTTTTAAAACTTTTGAATCCGTTAACAATAAGTGTAGGTTGACAATAGCGTTATATGTTGATTGACGGGATTTGCTGCTTGGAATTTTTGGCTAATAATAGGTTTCGCCTATTCGTGAATTAACAAATTTGTAACAACCTTTACCAGAGGAGTAGAATAAAATGAAAATTATTATAAACCAATCGAAATCGTTCAAAGAATCGGAACAACTCATTTCTGTCATAATCGTTTTACAAGAGTTTTATAGGGTATTCTATATAAGGTATACTAAGTAACGAGTATAGGTTATTAGAGAAGGTGCATGGGTAAGTACTCACTGTGCATATGCGTGCAACGGCGAGGCGTAGGTGGTGGCGGCGCGGGGCAGCATGGGTTGAAGGGAATGGGGGTGCGCAGGCGGGCGAGGCGAACGGCCTCTCATCACGACTGCACCCCGCAATGCCGTCGAGGCTACATGCAACACACATAGTGCTACTACAAGGAGTTTAAATGTCTAGGGATTGCGCCCTTTCACCCTATGTCAAGAGGACTACTAGAACGATATAGGTACCCTAAGGAGGTAGTGTTTACAAAGGGCGCACTCCCTAAATAGTAGTAGGATACACAAACTCCTTGGGCTACAATCATGCGGGCGGGTGCGTGCGGGTGCTGGCGGTGCGGTGCGGTGCGGCGGGGCGGGGAGGCGGGGGAAGGGGTTACCTGCGTCGCTGTGCGGCGCGCGGCGCGAGCACGAGCGGTGGCGCGGGCGTAGCGGCCGGCGCCGCGCCCAGCCATGGCCACGTCACGCCGGACACCCGCAGCCCTGCGCACACACCGCGCCTCTACTCACTGACCTAACCATTGCGCTAACGCAGGGGTGGCCTTAACTAACGGATTCTACGTACACCGGCATTGTACTTATCTTCAAATTTTAAATTATGTTGATATTCATTTTCTACAAGTAGTAAGTAAGATGTGTTTTATAAAACATCACTTAGTATTTTTAACTTTTGACCACCCCATGGATTTAACTTCTTATGTTAAACAGCATATAAAATAATATACTATACAATAATTATTTAGGAATGAGTAAGAACAATATACAGAACATAAAGATGACCTTATCATAAAAAACGGGTATTTTCTGTTTTATCATAATTACATAAAAATTGTCGTGTTCTTTTTATGACCAATTAGATATTTCTTTTTAAAAAAATAACTGATAATTTTTTATTGCAGGATGGTTAGATATTTACGTTTTAAATCACAATACGAGTTGGAATGAACGATAGATCTACTTTACTATCTATAAACTAGAATGCAATTCGTTTTACCAAAATTATGCACATCGATTGTCAGTATCCAGGCCAGGCCACATTACAGCACGATTTCAATCACGAAAATGAATTCAATGCTCACCACCGTGCGATCGATTAAAACATTCCTACTTTCTGCTATAAAGAAGCATGGCCGTTAGATAAAAAAAGTTTATACAAATGCTGTAAAGATTGTGACAGAACAATATTTTATCAAATATAAACCACTATCCCACCACATAATTAAAAAAGATCATGCTCGAATGGATGTTATAAAAGATGTAATCGCGAAAGCTTTCATCGATCAATATAGATAATCGTACAATGATTATAATATAAAGAGATATCTCACCTTCCGGCCACTGGACACAGACTGAAACAAAAAAAATATATAAATTAAATGTTACAGAACGAAGAACGAGAACATTGCTAATCTATAACAAAGAAGACGTATCTAGAAGACATTCTCTACAAGAATGAAATACGGTGCAGAATGAAATCATTCCAGAAACGTCATAGCATAAATATAAAATTTGAAATGTTTAAACAATATCTAATAAGCTGACTAAAGTTTTATGTTATCCATTTAGACGTGTTAACAGGCAATAATGACATTGGAGTTAGCTTTTGATAAGTGTCCATATATCATTGTAAAACCAATCTACCATCTACCTATTATCTATTGAAGTTTAGTAGTATCAACAGGTAAAATAATTTGTCCCTATTAAGACTGCGAAATATCTTTATTGGGTCAGTGAAAAATTATATTTGCACACAATTGTGATTCAATGGAGAACTTTTCATTTGCTCACTACGATAAACAGATAAATGCACTTCTTAGGATGTTGAAAATTGGTATGACGCTAACGCTGTGGAGTTTAGAACGAAAGACTTAAATAAGTTTAGGTCTAAATAAATCGCAAACTCAAGTACGTTTTACTCAGAATTATTGAACTGCATCCATCCGTTTATCGGAGTAATCATTTGATTTGTTCTTGCCGTATAAGATATGGTATCGATGCATGTTTCATTGTATATTTACATATAATTAAATGAGAACAACTTATTGCCTAGCGACATCAAGGCTACCTCCAATGTCGAAGGTGAAGTCATTCTCTAAGTAGCATTCCACTAATAGCATTCTCACAAAGGATCTATGCAACATTTAAGTGGGCAGCCGGACACATAGAACAACACCGATTGTAAAATGCCTGCACTCTCACCCAGAGTGGGAATCGATCCATTTCTAGCCAGAATATCTGAATGGGTTAAAAGAAAATGCCAAGATGCATTATATTTATAAATATCCGTAAATAAGAAATTGTAATATATAACATCACGGGATCTATAAGTGTCATCTCTATAGTTTCAGTTAGTGAGTGTTGTATGGACGTCTGGTATTTTAATCGGGGTAATTAATAATATATAAGATCTGTATACGTGTTCTTACCGTTTGGCACTGCTGGAGGTTTCTTTGTCTGCACTCGGGCCGTAGCATTATTAACCTGATTCGGGAAGTAAACAATATGTAAACATTTTATTCCCGCCGGTTGGCATCCAAATCATAATAAACTACACAAGCGTGATATCGGAAAATGGTTAAAAAAAAACATACATATAATTGGGGTCAATTGGGATTCGAACCCAACTAAAAGATTTCAAATCAATTGACAGATACAATAACAAAATATTAGCAGTTGCAATAAATCTTTATGCGAAACAAGTTTAAGAATGAACTTTTAACAACGGCTTAAAGAGTCGTAGAACGTTATATGTATTGCAATTTAAACATATATTGTTATCCATAGAGTAAAACTTATATATAACATAGTAGATAGTAAATTAACAGCAAGGAGGACAGTTATTGTAGTAATAATTCAAATAAAAAGGAAAGAGATAAACAATATTGATAGCTTTAAATTGTGTAATTTTTGGTATTCTTACCTTGGCAACACTGAGACGGTACGGTTCGTTCTACATTCTCTGTGAGACACTCTCATTCGATCGGCATATTAAATGACCGTCTAGAGAGTAAAGGGACAAAATAAATAAGGTTTGTTTACGGATTAGACAAGACGGCGGCATACTTAGTGCTAATATGCACTAGCATGGCAGTAACTACAGAGCAGACGAGCGCAGGTTGCGGTGGGCGGTGGGCGGTGGGCGGTAGGAGCGGGATGTTAAGTTACATAGTGCTACGGATGGTAATCATTGATTCATGCACACCTCTATCTTTCTGCCCTCAACCACGGTGCCGTGAAGACGCTCTCGTGCTCGCTCCGCATCACCACTATTTGCGAATGTTACAAAACCGAATCCCTGCATGCAAGACAGACAAAACATGCATTAAAAACAGCGTCGCTCAAAAAACAACGTGCAACAAAAATTAACATAATATATGCGTTGCATATTCTTTAATTAAATAATAATAGTTAAATGTTAACCAAACGTTATATTTTCGATTACGTTGATAGTTTGAGCGGTATCTAGAGCTGAATGGGTACACATAAGAAGCGTTTGGATTACATTACATTGATAATAAGTCATTGGGCCTAGCTCTTTGGAAAACGTTACAATTTCTCTTAAATTTACTTCGGGACACTTTATTGTTTCGATACTATTCTTTTCCAGTAATCCATATGTGAGATGTTAGCTGCAGTTTGTTCTATTAAAAGTCATCGCTCATGCAGGAAACTAAACTAAATTTGGCTAAGCGAAATACGATAGGCATTTTACTTACGTAATAATTTACTCCTTATTTTTTAATTTAATTATATTACAAGATTCAACTTGTTTCCTGAACTATAACCTAAGCATCTTTTCATAATAAAAAGTATTTATATGTTGTGTCGCGGTAATTTAACTAATATATATTCATATCAAAAATAGTGCGTAACTTGTACAGTGCTTTTAAATATAAAAATTATATAATATAAATAATAATTTAAAAGCCACATTAACACAATTTTACCATTTTAAGCGAGTTGTATTTTTATGTTCAATTTCATACATGTATATGACTTCGAACTTAAAGATATTTAAATCACATATAATGACCATTGATCGTGCTAAGGAAAACTAATTCCAAATACATGTAACATGGTGATAACCCATAGATACAAAAAGCAGCTAGCACAGCACACAATACAGTGGAAAATAGACGAGTTGTGAAAGTGGCAAACCAGTTGCGTATCGTACGTAATAACGCTTACACACCTATAAAAGCATGACAGCTCTATTATTATAAAATACCATTCTGGGTGCAACAATTTGTACAACATTATTTTGGGCAGAGAGAAAGAGATAAAAGAATTTAAGGGAAGGAAGAAAATGTGTAATCATAAGCGCGGGCCGCAGATTTTTGAACGTCAATGACTATGTGCCATCTTTAAGTGATCCGAAAAAAAATTATCAGCGTCAACGACAATATCAACCTGTCACACGAGACTAATGACATACGATCGAGACAAAGCTAGTCTAAATGATGCACCAAAAGTTACTTCTAACAAATACTTCATTGACATAATAACACAATTCTTAGGGTCAGCGAAGTATACATGCCTAAAACTAATGATTTATGTTCCCTGGTTAGGAAAAGCGCATGACTGAGAAAAACTAGTAATTAAACAAAATAGACAGAAATATTAACATAACCGATCTAAAAGACACTGTATTAAAATACAATTCAGAATGCCTCACCATCCAAACTACACGCAATTTAGATATAGAAATAAACAAACATACATCTATACGTAGAACTAATTTCCATTACAATTAAATTGCCATTAGAATACACACAGATAGTAAGTAAGCGGTGCAGTTTGGATGATAGAATCGTTTTCATTAGTGATGAATAATAGAGCTGTCCTCAGAATGATTTAGAATATCAGCTGTTATAGTGACGATGCATCATTCTCTAATACTGCATATCCAATGTGAGGCATTGAAGAAAAAATAATTCGGAGCTATTATATCAAAAGAGTAAAATACGTTTAGACATGAGCGAGCATGGGCTACTTTAGGGTCGGTCACCAAACTGACACAAGGAAAGCAGTAAACACGACAAAGCGGTCAATTCAATAATCAGTCAAATATACGTTACAAATATTAAGACCGTAATCAAATTGGAATATTAACTTGTTGTTTTTTGAGTTTATCGCAATATAGAAAAAAACATTTTTGCTCCTAACAGCTATTTTGGTGAAATAATAATAATGTCTCTTTTGTAATTAATCTCGTTTGTTATCTAGTAAAACATATTTGTAGTATTTCACCGCCATCGCTACAGAAGAATATTTTTAATAACGTATTTATCCGTGAATCGCAAGTTTTAGAAATGATTATTATTATTATTATTATTATTAAATGTCAATATACAATGCAATTAGAGATACTGCGCCAAACATTAAAACCATAGCATTTAATGAGAAGGAAATATATTTTTTTAAAAAGATTAATGTTTCATCCAAGCCCATTTGCCTCAAAACTAAGCAAGGATTTTAATAAGTAATTCTAACTTTTAATTTATAGACTGGTTTGGGCAGTAAGTTAACATTTATAGCTATTGTTAATAGATAATTTATTACTGTAATAAACATATTCAGATAAGTGTAACGTTAGTAACAATAGCTATAAATCGGAGACATTTTCAAAAGTTACAGGAATTAAGCGAACTTCAGTGTTGTTCGTAAGAAATACAAAAACAATACTCAAGATCAAAGTAGTTTTATAGAAGAAAAATACCTTCATATTTCATATAATATTTAATTCACTATATAAGCAAATACCTGTAACTTTATATCTTAGAGAAACAATAATATTGGATGTTGAACTAAATTATCTAGCATAATATAATTATCATACGTTGTTATGCATTTATTATAAGAAAGTATTTAAATTATTGCTTCTGAAAGTTTTAATATAAATAATTTTTACTTCAAAAGCGGCTACATTGGAATCCAAACGAAATGGATTTCAATGAGCCACTCGACGAGGTATGATATCAATTTTACTATCAAGATCTGCTTACCTTCGAGCCGCGTTCGTTGAAGATAATTTCTACATCGAGTATTGTTCCATATTGCTGGAATGTAAAATATTTACATTTAAAACCGGTTTCTAAATAGTACAGTAAAATAGGTACGGGGAAAACATGCCGTGCAAAAGCTAACATAAGACATACCCCAAACATGTTTCTTAGATCTGGATCTCTAAATCTGAAGGGTATGTTGGAAACGTGCAGACGTTTCGGTTGCGATGCTTGTGAGACTGGCACTAGGTTCTTTTCTGTGGACGCTGTAGTAGTAGTCGCGTTTGCAGCAACCGCGGCACTGACTGCTGCTGCTGCTGCGTGTGCTGCTGCTGCCTGCTGTGCGACTGCAACTGCTGCTTGTTGTGCCACCACTGCCGCAACACTCACTGGCTTTTCATCGGATGCGTCGCTTTCATTTTGCTGTAATTAAATGCACACACTGTTTACTTACGTGTTAATTAACGAACACACTTCTAGACTACATCTATATTATAATTAACATATTAAAGTAGTAAAATAAAATTGTGTTTCGAAGTTCTACGTAAACTAGACACGCCCAGCGTGTGTTTGTTAAGCAATAGAATTAAGTTACCAATAAATCAATGAATGTCTACAAAAGTACAATAAAGTTCATTCACTCAATCCATAACAATTCAATTAGCAAACGTATATGAAGTAAATGATATTGGTACGTACCGTGCTCGTGTTATGATTTTCCGTTGAGTTTTGTGTAGCGTGAGTTTGTGAAGGAGGTTGTGGGGAGAAATTGCCGGGCGGTAGCGGTGCGGGTGGAGGTGGACCCTCGCTCTTGACAATGGAAGGCTGTGTTGCGGTCGCGGTGTCCGCCTTCACGCCGCCTAGGTCGCCATTTGCCGCGAACTGTGCCGCTGCAGCCGCAGCCGCCGCCGCCGCAGGGAACGGGGCCGCCATGCCCGTTCCCACCATGTGCTGAAATTATAAGTGTTCCTTCATTGTTATTGAGAAGATACATTGAACTTTTAACAAGCCGAAAAAATACTACTAAACATACTAATGGTTGTTAATACGATCCGTACTCTTTCAATAAACTTGTAATCATTGTATAGAATGTTAAAACAAATTAACATTTTGAACAGTTCAAAACTGTGTATATATTTAAAGCCACTCGTTCTAATTAACTGGCTTCTCTCCGATTTACCCGTACGTACAGTAATAGCACTCCGTGTTTTGTTTGTTTCCGAAAATAAATCTACGAGTTTAGTGTACAGGGGAGATGTATATATATAAAATGAAGAAATTATTATGACAAGCACTCGTATCAGAAATGTAAAATAGTTATGACGTCGTATATCAACGTTGTGGCATGAAGCAAAGCACTTCAGGGACGAGGCCTAAACTAATTCTGTCGTAATAAATACACCTACTACTTATAGTTGACGTTTCTGGGCTACGAATCGAATTATTGACACCCAGTGCTCGTGCCAAAACTCGAGCAAACGCCACATACTCGCTAAACGTATTTAACACGTTGGCTATGTTAATAGGCTCTAATTGCGAAGTTTAGAACCGTAAAGTAAGAAGTTTATCTATAAATCATATTCGATATACCTTCCCGAAAGGGATATATTTTTATTTCTATAACACGTAACTACCATACATTCGTTAAAGAAAATTCTTTTTTTAACATATGTATATTTTATAAATCTTGTAATAATATTAATTAAAATTGTTAGTGATTGACATTCAGATTGTTAAAACAAAATATTGAACATTGTTACCGAGTAAAGCTCTTCCCGATTTTAAGTACCCTAAATCTACCTAATCTTCTTTGCGACGAAAACATTCAAAAGTATATTGTGGCCTTCAGTTAAAATTAGCTTTGACTGAAAATATTTGTTGATAGCGGTTTTGACTGTAGACTTAAGTCCAAATGTTTTTGACCACAAACTTCAGCACAACTTTGAGGAGCTTGGTCAAAAATGAGTTCTTTGTTATAAAAAGAACAATTTATAGAAGGAAAATCGATTTTTACAACTCAAATTACGCTTGAAATACTTAAGAAAAATGGTAACAATCAACTTTAACAGGAGTAGCTACGCATATTCCGAATTTATTCAATTTTATGTAACGAATTTTCTTTGAGAAGTAAATTAAATTCTTGACGCCTACTCCACTGCTGCTGCCAGAAATCTATCAACCTTTCATTATTAAGGTCGACGTCGTTTTCAGTTAAAACTTAGTAAACTCAAAAGACTTCTTCAAAGAAGGTTTTTTATTGACAACATTCTTAACAATAATATATTTTAAAAAACTAAAACTAAAGCATTCGCTGCGATTGTGAGTCTATTTTTGTTCGAGTGGGATAGTGCGCAGTAGTAGCGAAGGAAACGAGAAAATTAGGAAGTGGTTATTGGTTACAATTGCGTTGACTGCTTCTGACCGCGTTCCGCGAGTACTTGTTAATTCGTACCGCAATCGTGGACGATTCACTTGATCTATGTTCTACAGTGACATATTAACATGCATCTGTGTTTGGGAACATCAAAACGACAAATAGAGAACTATATAAAATTAAATCTATCCTATTTTCGAAGTGATGTAATAATTTGAAAGGTAACATCAAAGGAAGTTATGAAAACTGTGACAAAATCACAAAAAAATAAACAGTCTTATAATTTTACTGAATCCAGAATACTTGTTTGAAAGAAAGTCTTTTAGAAAAAAGTTCTTTTGTTAATAAATCTTATAAAATTCCGGTAATTAAGAAACACAAAACGAAGCAATAAACCATTTATGAATTACACAGGAAAATCTTACAATGCCAAGCATTATTAAAAAAACATCAAAATGAATACATTTTTCGTGAATAGCGTAATTTGGTTCTTATTGTACTCACACAATGCTTTTCCAATGAAAAGGCGTCATGAGGTTCATTTTTAACGTTGGTCCTGTTGATTCCAAAGGACTACAATAGAGGTAGGTGTTTAATAATGATAAAAAAGACAAGTATACTGTGTATACTTTATTAGGATTTAGGATACTAAATGATTTTCGTCCGAAGGTACAATGCCACGCTAAAAAGCCTTTTGTCAAAAAAAATCTTTTGAAGATTGTATTATATATTGTATCGTCAATGACAAAGCGAGGACGCAAAGACCATTTGGAAATTTTTATAAGACACGGTCATTAAACAAATAGAAATGTGTAATATAGTAAGTCTCTAGGTACTCTTCAGTGTTATGAGATCGTAAACAGAGTAATTTCTGAAACCGACGCTACAGACGTTACATTATTACATTCATGAAGCTCCGAATCTGTGCGTAAGATAAATGTATATAAAACTATCGAGATGGTCTCGCACGACTACAATTTATTAGTATTGATAACGAACAAAATTAATTTGAGTTATATACTAACACTATACAAATATATAGTTGCATAGTCTGGCAGCGGTTTTGCTCGCGTTCATTTCTATTTTTACAGATTGGGTTACATTATTGAACTTTTAGTAATCACTAATTTTTTGAAAATTTAATACAGCCTTCCTCGATAAATGTACTGTCCAACACTGAAAGAGGTTAGCGCGTTCAAACAAAGAAACTCTTCAACTTCATAGTATTAGTCCATATTATACTCATTTAAATTACAAACGATATATAATCGCGCGTTTCGACTGTTTTTGCGACTTCATTACAAAACATTTAATTATTTCCAAACATATTCTAATGTTGATTTAGGATTTACGTAGAAACGTTTCGTGAAAAACAATAAAATAATTTTGAAAGTATAATTAAATTAATTTCGTGCGCTCTTTAACAAAAAATGAGCGGTCCGTGAGTTCCTTTAATACATTAAAGATATAATGAGTTATCAGATATATTCTGCAATTGTTTTTAGAGGAACGTTACAAGTTACAGTTACATGGAAAACTAACTGAAGAGTTGCGCTTGTCGCAGAACTAAGAGCTCTCAGGTTTTGAATTATAAGTGTCCACCACAATACTCAGCCTGTGCTACTTTCTTACTGCTATGTGTATGCAAATACGAATAAAATCTTTGAATATCACTTTTCTTTAAAAACAAGAACTATTCAACTATAGATGTACAAAGCTATTGTAGGTTAGGTTACGCCCAAATATCTTTTAGATTAAATTGACCACGACGGAAAATCGTTACGCTCGAGCACAGAGCTAGTAAAACAAACAAACATTAAACTTAGGAGGTCATTCGTGGAGGTCGTTTATAGTAGAAGCTATCGTTGTATTAACTGAAATGGGAGTATAAAATATAATCATCACACGCCGTACTTCACCCGCCGACCAATCATATCCGGCGAGCTGGGGCGGTCGCGTAAACAAACTGACTTTTTTATAGACGCTTCTGTGTTCCATCGTACATTCAACCGTGAAGCTTGTTTAGTCTCAGTATTTCTTCAAAAAACACGTAATCTATGTATAAACATACCTTCTGAAAGGTATTTTTCGGATGGAATGTATTATGAAACTTTTCGTGAAAAGAAATATAATGATAAAAGGGAATTTTTATGAAACATCAAAACTTAGATAAGGTACTTTTTTGTTTTGATATTAAGAATGCTACATGAATCATCGTAATAACATACTATTTTAGCGAACATTTGGACGTTAAGCTATATTATTAACTCAAACGCTTATGTATTTGGACATATGTGAGTGTATGTAATTAACACGCCGTCACGACTGAGCAGAATTAAACGAAGCTTGAAACTGTACTTCGTCTCATATATACGATATTTTTGTAACACACAAGTAAAGCTTAAAAAAAGCTTGTATACTATAAGATTTTAAAAAACATGGTTGAAACGGTAGCGTACTTAGTCACTATAGGATAATTATATTAACGACAATTAAACGTAATTGATATCAACTGGATCAGGCATGTGATGGTGGACGATTCGTCATGCGGAGATGTAATTACACAAAATTTCTATTTTAAAATGTGGTAAATTATAGGTTCGGGCACAGGATAAGAAAACTATTATTACTTAATATATTTTAACTAGTGGCGTGCCGCGGATAAAATCACGTTGGCTTTTTGTATACTTGATGATGATAAAAAAGCAGCTTAAGTTTTTCCTCACAACATTTACTATCGACCATTGTAGGTTCCTTTACTGTCAAGATGTTTCCGAGTTTAGCCGGAACAAACAGACAAAAATTTTGTAACTTATATTTCCGTTTAAACTTTCATATATATTTAGATAGAAAAAATTATATAACAAGCTGACATTTTATTTATATATACTTATACATGATACAAACAAGTTTAATGTACAAAGTGATATTATGAAAAGTTAACACGAGTAGTATATCGATGGTTTTCTGACGCAACCTCGTATCTCAGAAACCACTACTTTCCAGGAAAGACAAAAAACGTCTTATAATGAAATTTGTAATTCTTTTTAACAATTTTTCTTTTTTATTTTAAAAATATTCAATCTTTTGACAAATTTTTGAGTTAAATATAGTATTAAAAAAATTTAATCATTATT
>JAOSYY010000013.1:5110830-5122510 GCA_025727935.1 Hebomoia glaucippe | reverse complement strand
ATTGATTAATTTTCCGATTAAATCTCAAAATCGTCAAAAATCGAGTTACGAAGTTGCGTCAGAAAACCATCGATATGAAACCATTATTCTTGATTATTTACATAAGTGATAAATCGGGCAAATAGTGACCTTTTATGTACATATTGTCTTACGTCTTATCTAAAATAGAACGCAAAGTTCAACAACTCCCGTATTTAAAATTTATTGAAACTCTGAGTAATAAATTACAATAAATGAAATTAATAATCGGATGATTAATTCAATTTCCTTGAATAAAATTAAATATTTGATAGTGATAAATAAGAACGGATACCGGAAATAGTCAAATGTATTAGTATAGATGTAATCATATTAGCGAGATCATGCTTAAATATAATTTAACTCCATTGTTCAGTATTATTATTTAATTACTTTTGTATGTCGTGGTACAACGATACTATAATTACACTGGCAGACCCACGCAACTTCGTCTGCGTAACATAACATAAAGTACAAATTTGATAACCGTTTAAAAGGTTACAAGTCAATCTTAAAAAATAGACTATATCGCGGATTTTTAATCACAACTTTTCAATAGGAACAATTTCGTCATATATGATTATTCCGTAACTTAAGCGGGTTAACGCAAAAGTAGCTCTCAAAAGGAATAACATTTCCCAGATTTTCTCACTGTCCTATTAACCACGCTCCTATTAACCATAGCGTCATACATAGCCTTTCTTGATAAATTGGTTATCGAATATAGAAATAATTTTTCAATTCGAATCGGTAATTACGGAGATGAATGTGTTCAACTAAACAAACGAACTGTTCAGCTTTATAATAATCTCTATTCAGGGTGTAAGAACTTAAGGGATTTGATTAATTAAATTTGAAATTGACTTTTATTCTGATAAAACATTTAAATGTTATAGAAGCCAAATTTAAGTAAACAACAATAGCATATTGTTGTGGAATACAGTTTGTCTCTCGTTGATTTTGTGGGTACTGTTAAAATAAAAGCAACTTAAGTCAAGTGTTTCGGAGATATGCCGAAACAAACAGACAGCCGCATAAACAACAGTTCTATAAATTGTGCGTTATTTAAAAATATCGTATAAAATTTAATATGTATTTAGAAAATAGCTGTTGTTGTGCTATTACGTACAGATACATATATTTTGTATATATATATAGTTATGTAAGCATATAACAAAGAAGTTAATAGTCTCACTATGTCAATGTAATATAAATAATAAACTTAATAACACTGGCAAGATGAGCGGAGATATTAGGTTAAGTAGTATTCTGACAGCGAATCCAGTTTGTGGCTTATTCTTATTGCGAATATTATTTAACGTATTAATATTCAACAGTTTGCACTACGCTACGTGACCAAGGGAGTATTTACAGTACTTAGCGAAGCAGACGATCGTGGCGTGGCTCTCCGTGCTTCCTTCGTTTGTGGCAAGATCCGTCATGCATATGAATGATTTAGATTAAACCTAGAGCCGTATAAGTTATCCTGTAAAATGATAAGCGTCGAATAACTGCTGCAGTGTACTTTTAACCTCCAACGCAAAAGAGGGGTATTTTATATCGGACCGG
This sequence comes from Hebomoia glaucippe, assembly GCA_025727935.1. NCBI lineage: Eukaryota > Metazoa > Arthropoda > Insecta > Lepidoptera > Pieridae > Hebomoia > Hebomoia glaucippe. The sequence continues at coordinate 5,120,923 of JAOSYY010000013.1, read as the reverse complement.
CCAGTTTGTGGCATCATAGTGCCCTATTAAACGGGCCAATTTCATGCGATTTTTTAAATTGAAAGCTGAAATAATGTAGATAATTCTTAGATTAAATTCTGAACGTTTGTTAATAGAGGAATAGACTTGTGGAATATACGTAAATATAGGTCTTCTTTTTTATGTCTATTAAATCTTCTTTACGTTAAATTGAATTTTATTGACCATCAAGGCCGCCGTACGTCCTGTTATAATTTCACGTATTTCAAATGCACGAATAACTTGTATTCTCTTACTACCATTTACACGATAAAAATTTTTTTTTAATCACACCTTGTCAAGGAAAGCTAAGAAAAGTCTTCGTAATATTTGTAATAGCTGTAATCGGTGTGGGCAAAGTGCCGTGTTCTCGGGGAGATATCTGAAATAGCCTCCTTCCGGGGCGCGAGCGTCCGTTTCTCGTACGAGTTTCACACAACACCATATTATTAAAATTTCATACGGGGTCGAGTGAAACTAAGCTTGAAATTTTTATTAGAAACAAAGGAAGGATAGTCTGTTATTATTGAACTTATATATACTATTCACTTTTCAACTTTGCTGGTATGTGTATGGTATGGTACATGTACATTGATAGATATCAATATCATATAGTCATACAGAATCAAACTTATTGAGTCGTATGTATGAAATTACTTTTAAAAGTTATTTGGCGTTGACTCATTTATATTTAGCGTACGCAGCATTAGGTTATGTATGCAAATGTAATACAGACCTGCGAAGCTCATCACAATGACGCACTTCCAGTACGCATTACAATCAACATTTATAGCCCAGGTCTCATGTTCCAGCCTGATATCGTTGAAACACATTTTTTATGAATACTTGTTCCCGAGGCCTATGCCCGTTTGGGAAGAGAAATATAATTTCCGGGATATATAGCGTATAACAATCTGCAGGCTTGCCGTAATTTCAATTATCTATGCATAAAGCTATTGGTACCATAGCTTGCTGTGTGAAAGTAGGACCAATTGCCAAATAATATCTTAGGAACTTGTAAATAAATTATAGAAGAGAAAATATTTCAATGTTGAAACAAGATTTTGTAACTAACAGCTTATTGTTCAGCACATAATTTCTACATAGCGTTTAAAGGGCTACTATAATATAAATATTTATGTTCTATAGGCTAAACTTAAAATATAATATAAATATATTAAATGAAGCAAGATTCTAAACTTCAATTCAATAGACTAAGGGTCCGTTAATACGTGAATAGAACTTAAAAATAAACATTTTTAGAAGCTAAATATTTTATTTATTTTTTTATTCGAAATAACGATAACAGCGCTTTTTTAATAGTTATAATAATATATTTTTTTTTCATTTATACTGACTTCAAATTCTATGACGAGTATTTTTTGAAAAATATATTCAGTTTCTAACCTACATGTTATGCGGAGAAAAATTATCCACGAACATGCTTTAATTACTCTAAAAGAGAAAATATTTACATCAGAAAGTCAGTTGTAACGAGACAATCTCTCTGGCGCTACAGCCGAGGTGTGTTACAGGCAAGCTACCGTGTGCTATGGGTCGCCGCTCCCGTTAATTAAGTCTTTTATATGTTCCCTCTTTCCTACCTATTTTTAATTATATACCACACATGAAGCTCATTCAGTTTCCTTTATTATTTTTCACACATTTTAGAAACTCGCGTATTGTTATTGTAAATTGGTATGATTTCATGTAATTATTCCTGAGAAAGCAAGTGGAAATTGAACAAAGACTTTCTTTAATATAATCAATCATTGTCGTTATTCGAATAGTATTAAAAATTCAAAATGAACAATGAACAAGGCAATCTATGGGTTATATTCATTATGTAGTGAAATCTAATACTCTATCCCATGCGCTTATGTTATGCATTCCTGCCTAAACTGCTGAACCACTGTTGATGAACGTGGGTTCAGAGAACGGAGAGACATTGGAGCTGGCTATAGACCACATTTTCCTCCTACAAAACTTTATGGATCGTGGAAATGTTAAAATCCACATATGTAAGTGACTGTGTGGATAAATGTCTAAAAGGCAACCAAGGGTTATAGAAGGAGTTTAAAAAGTAGTGAGAATGAAATAGTATATAATGACTATTAATAACTTAATAATTTATTTTCTACATAATCTCCGAGTCTCTCGACTCACAGTGTCCAGCGCTTTTCCAAAGATTCAATCCCTATAAAAAAAGATTTGTCTTGGCCCTAAAAGAATCACTTTTCTTTTCTCTTTCTCACTCCTCGTATACTATATGTAATCAAAATGTGATTTCAACGCGTGTTCAAAATCTTCTAATTGATTACTATGCGTAATAGTTTAGGTAATAGTCAGTTTTCATACCAACCGTAACAGCATGCACATTGCTTAGCAGAAAGGAATTTCTCTAACATCTAAATACAGAATAGGCTATTGTCACGCCAACTCTACTTCTTGCATTGATACACCGGTATGGTAATTATTTCATTTGAAAGTTAAACTTGACTATTTAAGAAGCACCTTTGCAGCGGAAACGGAATATAACTTTTCCACTCATTAAGACTTTATATCAGAGGTTCCCAAACTTTTTTTCTTATAGACCCCTTTCAAAATTTTACTGATTTCGGTGGACCCCCTTCAAGATCAATACTACTTTATTATCAAAACTCGACACAAATCGTGAAGATTTGAATTAACAATTTTTGATCAAATTCGCGATTCAAGAGATCAATTTATTGTTCTGTTTGTGAATATCAGAAAAGCAAAGTTGGCCAATGAAAAAAATGATTCCATCCAACTTTACTTTTTTTACATTGATAGATGAAGTCAAGCCGACATTGTTAGTTCTTCACATTATCGAAAATAGATACATTTTCATAGAGCAACGCTTACTAATTGTGCACCACCATTTCTTTGTCATGCCCTGAATCTACCCATGAATGTCCATATGATCAAGACTTGGAGAGCCATTATCAAGCACAGAGGTGAAAATAGATACTTATAAAAGGAAATAGTACCGACAAACAATTAAGGTTATTTCGTTTCTTCACGCTCAATCTATGTGTTTCTATCGTTATAAGTACTAGTCGCATGAGCGATTTGCGATTATTGAGGTCAAACGTTTTTGCGAAACTGCACACTTCATGGTGTCAGTGGGCCGCTACACGCCGCGCCAGTACCGACTTCTAAGTACGGCACTCTCACATAAAACAAGTCTGCGTATTCTAGATTTGAAATGATTGTGGCCTTTAAAAAATAATAACATACATTTGCGGTATAAAAGCGATTTATTTTCAAGACTGCAACGTCGTCCATTACATGTGGTTGGTAATCCTTGCCGACAGGTCGTCCCTGAGACCGTCACCTACGGGAATTATCGATCTTATTTGAGCTTGATTAACTCGAACGTTGTCGACGTGCTAATAATATCTCAACTCTGGCACCGATCCAGGAGAGGCCTTAATGGTACTTTGATCATAACAACTTTCAAAGGTTACACTCTTACCGAATTTCTCTTCGACACTAAGTTCGGTTGTGGCGAATATTCTTACACTCAAATTCTGGAAGTTAGATGAATTCACAAAAACTATCTATGTATAAAACTGTTCTAAAGATGTCAGATAAAAAAATAGTCAAAGAACTGTCTGTGGGGAAAAAATAACCAACGCGTTTACATTTTTACAAAACTCCATTGTAAAGAAAATCTACATCTTGGATGCATAAAAAAGAAATTATGATGTGTGACAAAAATTACCGTTTCCATTTTCATTTTACCATATAGAACTGATTCTGTCAAGATTGGCAGTAATACATACACTCTAGGAGGCTTCTCAACATATAAATTGTGATTCATGAAGAATACCTAATTTTTTACAGGTTGTTTCAGGTTGTATGCATAAATAATGTAAAAATAAGGCGTATAATGTTTAGATGTGTAATATATTTCCATCAAATATATTATGAAGATATATTTCACAGCGATGAAAGGCTAATAAGTTTATAAACTGTGGGTAAAGTTTTTGTATTCCAAGCAGACAGATACGCGTGCGTCATGTTTTGTGTATCAAGATCTGTGATATTTCCAAATACTCTTGCTGAAAACATTGTGTCTAAATTAAAATCTATGGTATTACATATTACATCGTTTTCCTCATGTTATTAAAACAAGTCATATTTAGACTACTAACAATTTTATAAGGTCAGAACTGCAACTTTTTTACCTTCTAAAATTGTTAGTGGTTTTATTTTCTACATTATCACTAAACTAATTATCAAATAGATTTAATACTTACGGCTAAAATATGTTTTAATTATTCTGTCTAATCCAATAACTAGATGAGAATTTCAGAAATCACTAAAGGAAATATATGAGTAATAACATAATTGAAAAATTATCGTATAGTTTCAAATGAACGTAAAATTCGTCAGTTATAACAAAAATGAAAAAAAAATGACTCATAAGTAACCCCTGACTCAAAATATATAGACATAAAAACTATATGGGTTTATTTAAACTTTCAAGCACGGTTTACTGGAAAAAAATTAATTGGCCCATGTGTTTAGAAGCTGCGATGCCACAGACAGACAAAGATTAAATTCATAACACACCTCTTTTTTCATCGGCGTTTAAAAGAAGCTACATAATCAAGACCAGCGTGAGAGAATACGGCGCACACTATATTTGTTAAAAACATTTTCAGAAATTGTAACTATTACTCAGCGGGGCGCTAATAACTTTTTAATTAATAACTTCAGAGAAGCGGAACAAGCCGTCCCGCAAGTTAAACAACGGATCATAACAGATTATTATTATTAACGGTTAAAATATTTAATTCTGGTTAATGGATATAATACCATTATTTAATATCTGCTCTCATTTCGCCTATATTTCATTCGTTCACTTGCTACGTGGTAAAATCGCGGAACGAAAGCCTCGTAAAATTAAATTATTTTGCTGTTTGTAAGATACCATCGAGGCAGTATTTTAAACCCGTGAATAGACAACATAAATGTATATAACAAATTTACATGCACATGCTAAAAAGTATAAGAAAATATAAATACCAGTAGGGTCGGTGCTCCTGTATCGAGTACATTGCCGTTACTCACCTGTAAAAAAAAAAGTAAGTTTAACAAATTGTTTGAAAAAACAGAGTAAAGATAGAAATAAATAAATACAAAATATAAATACTTTAAATTACAATATATTTGCGGCTGTGATTGGACTTTATTCTTGAATTACGTACCAATTTAAACGTTGATGTGTCGAAATAGATTCGAAATAAAATAGTTTTGGCAGACACCAACTGAATTACAGACAAACAAGTGATAAAACTACAAGTAAAAATCACCCATTAACTTTCAATATCATAAAGTTACTGCACAAAATTGTAATAGAGTTGTTATATAGACAAATTATTTACTTATCCTTATGTATACAATAACGATTTATAAAATTATGTTGAACAATTTAAATCTTATCTAATATTATAAAGCTGAAGAGTATGTCTGTTTGAACGCACTAATCTCAGGAACCGCTGGTCCGATTTTAAAAATTCTTTCACTGTTGGATAGTACATTTATCGAGGAAGGCTATATAAGGTTTTCAAAAAGTAGGGTTTCTTATTAAAAGTCTAATAACGTAACCAAAGGTGCAAAAATCGAAACGTACGCGAGTGAAGCCGCTGGCAGAAGCTAGTGTTTATTATATTTTATTTTTAAATATGTTTTTATATAATATATTTGTACAAATCAATAGTAATGCATCGCAAACAGCAGTTACATAGAAATATACTCCTGTTGGTACATCAACGTCGCGACATTCGCTATTCGAGCAGCGCTGGCAAAAGCTCAAAAATGTTTCATGTGCCGACTTCAGATCGGGAAAACTCGCCCCGATAGACTCTATCAGAATATATTATTAGCTTTGAAATAAAGGCTTTGATAAAGGTAATGAATAAAACATCACATCTATGTATGTTTTTTAAATTCGTTAGATCTATTTTCAATGATAAAGGGTCTTCATTTCATTTTCACGCATGGCCTACCGGAAAGTAGGTACCCTCAAAGCTATGATATAAATAATTTAATTTCGTTATATTGTTAAGCTTATTACTTTAATATAGTTAGGCATAATTAACTATAAATCCAAAAATATGTGACTACTTAAACATATAAATTTATAAACCGAACATAAACAGAAACAGAATTAACGAGATATCATCTATTCTTGAGAATATTCTTTCGTGATGTTGACGCATGAAGAAATTGATTTCTTCATGCGTCAACATCACGAAAGTAATGACAGGCGACTTGCTAAACATTTTTCTCAAAAAAATACACGTACGAAACTAGATAATTCACGCGACTTGGTCTGTGTAGAAGATTCATTTCTATTTCATTTACGAGTATTTGTACTTAATAATCAATAAATTTCTAGGATTTAAAAATATACTACCGTATAAAACTATACAGAGAAGTGGATTCAGGGATAAAAAATAATTATCAATCTCTAGTCGAATTGCGTTAAGATTAACTTCGTAAAACAGGTATACGATGATTTATTACTTGCTAAAAGTATAAATATTAATATGCCTAACTAAAGTAGTAGGTACTTTGTTGTCCATACAAACTGTGGTGCCTTACTTCTTTAAAATATACTCCGGCTATACATAGGTTTGAAAATAATAAACCGAATAACTATCACATTTTTAATATTAGAACAAACGTTTGAATCTATGTAATTCCGTTTTTTGGTGGCATATGTCCAGTTGTCCTATAAGTCATAAAGTCGAAGAAGACAAGATAAAGAACATTTTCCAATATATACAAAATTTCACATATAACATATGTGAAATTTTGTTAGTATATATGTGAATAGTAGCTTAAATTTTCCATTAATATTACGTAGTCGGAGCAAAGCACAATATTTAATATGGTGAACTTATTGCACAGATATCATTCAAAAACAATGATTAAGACCTTAAAATCACCTTTGGTATTTATTTGAAGGTCGAATACCTAAAACATTAGAATATCTATTATATCACCGTATTTGAAATGTATTATTTGTATTTCATTGTCGCGACCTTAAATCCTCATATTACTGTATTCTACTGATTTATGGATGCTGTTTCAATGATGATCTGCAGCACAGGAAATTCGCGGTCAGTTATTAATACAAATTGCACCTATAATGCATTAAACACTTGAAACATTCAGAGCATGATACTAATGTACTTGTACTGTATATAAGCTGTAATCTTCATTAGTTTGTATAATAAATATTAGGATTTATGTTCTGCTGCTTAAAGAGACCAAATTTTCTGGTTCATAGAACACAGAGGAGCTGCTAAATTTATCTAACCACTCACTAAGAAACTAATTCATGGTATCTTTGACGTAATCTTGTGCACATTCCTATGTAGTGTTACTCAAAAACTCAAAGTTGTAGTTTTCTGTAAGTTATGATAAAATATTTCGTTTTATAACATTTTGAAAAAAAATACATAAGGTCATAAAAATCTATGCCAAAAATTATGGTAATCAAATTAAACAATATATAAAAATCGATTGTCTAGAAAGATAATCGATTTTTCGAATTTTGCTTCCATTATCATGTTCTCATAAATTGGAAACATAATAATACCATGTAGACACTATATATGCAAAAATATTAAAAATATCAGCGAAATAAGGAAACAATTATTTTAACGAAATGCAAATATAGTGTGCATAAATGCAGTTTAATAGCGCGCATCAATTTTCACTTAAGCGGCAAAGTCGGTTGTAAATGAAAAGAATAATAAAATAGGTCTACCCGGTAAATTGCAATACACAGCATAGCTTCGGTATGCGCTTGCACACAATCAACTCGCCAACAGGTATTTAGTATTTACCAACTGGTTCGCCTTCAAATACTTGCAATGCGTTACCCGAATCGGTATAGACTATAGATGTATTTTTGTAAAAGGGAAAAACAGAAACTTTTTTATATTGCTATTGTCTACATAACAGGTGGCACTACAGTGCGAGATGAACACGGCGGCAATTCCATATACTGCAATACACTGTATAATATAGTCTATTCACGTTTCAAATAATAAAACATCTAAATACTTGTAGAGTGTATCTTCGGCTATTTCTTTCGAAGAAACAATGTCTTAAACGGAAACAATTTTTCGAATCATGAAAATAACAAGAGGCACCAGTAGTTTATAGCATCAAAATTAGGAATATCTTTTCCTAGACTACACAACCAAATAATATATTGTCAAATATCTCCCTTCCGCTTTATTGCTCTTTATTCAATGCTTTATAAAAAGTGTTACAGTGATCGGATTTAGTTCTAATATGCGCCGTTTTGTTCGATAATAAAATTAAAATAGTGAAAGGCAATAATTATTTGTAATAAATAATTGTAATACGAAATGATTGAGGTTCATGAAGCTCACTAGAGTAGTTATCAACGGTTCCAAAATAAAATATTGAAATATAATATTATTTTACAATAAACAAATCATGTCAGATTTTACATAAATGTATTTAAATAACTATCATGATTTTTGTCAATAAGTCAATACTTACTAAACAAGATTTATATTCACAAAATTATTATTTTTTCTAAAAATAATGTAAGCGACGCCGTTATGTCAAAATTAATCAACGCAATTTTTTTTAGTTCAAATGTGGAAGTAATTCAGAATCTAAGCATTTATCATGGCTTTTGGTAATTCTAGTCATAAAATATATTTATTTCGAAAAATCATTTTCTAGACTTTACCTACGCTTCTATAGTACTTAAATTACAAGTACTCAAATATATGTTGAAAGAAAGAATCTTATATCATCACTCAAAGTAAATACATTAAAACATAAATTTATTCTCAATCAGTTGATAGCGTGACCTCGTTATCTGTTCGTAAACAAGAATCAACGTACAATGTCCTTACATAGCAAGAATACATATTATTTCGTATTGTGTACTAGCAGTGCCTCGCGTTCTTACCCGCGATCATTTAGTCTCCATGATGATAACGGTGATGATAAAATATAATCAGCTCATGGAACTCCTTATAGTATTTGTAATTTTATGCTGTTGAAAGTCCTGCCTCAAGCGATCAGCCCGTTTCGGAGATTAGCAGAAACGAATCGACAGAACGCGGAAAGCAGACACATTTTTATTAATTGTGTTTTTCTTATAACTACAGTATATAATTTACTAACATTCCATATCTTTAAAAATCGTTTTATGTTGATACAAAAAACAGATACTTTTATTTATTTATATGTACAGATTGAAGTAGGAAGAATACAATTTTAAATAATGAACATATTTCTGGAGTAACATAATAACAATTTTATTTTGTATAAACGAAATCGTATTGTATATTCTAAAAGAGACAACAATTATTTTAAGTGTTTTATTTATTCGTATTTCCATTATTATGAGAGAAACGTTTTCGAAGCATTTTTACGGCTTGTACGAAATCAACCTCTCGCGGTTAGTTTTATATTCTGGTGAGTTGTAATGTAGTTATTTTTTACCGAAATCACTATCTAGATAAGTTATCGTAAATTGTCTGGTACCTATTTAACATTTGCAATCATGTTAAAGATGTAGTAATAATATCGAGCTTGCATTATTCCACGTTGGTAAGAACGAATATAGCAGTTCAGAAGATAAAGGAAGCGAACTGTTGTGGTACAATAACGTGTAAAAGTAGAATTCTATTTGTATAATAGGCGCATAAATATGACAAGTTTTAAACATATATATCAGCCAACCAAAATGGTCAAATTTTACAATCGACACATGCAAACAAACTATTATCAATCTGTAATATTAACATAAGCATATAAATTTGATTTAGGTATATTCGGTAGTGGAATTTGAAAAAAAAATTAAATCGATCCTTAAGTTAATAATTGTATAGTTCCCTACTTTTTTTTTGTTTTTAGGAGTTACGCTATTGTTTTTATAATAGACATTTATTTCTATAGATTTAACTCATTAACTGCCATGTAGGGCACCGGTAACCGGAAGCGGTCCTGGAACCAAGGCGCCTTGTAGGACACCGGT
>JAOSYY010000013.1:5081122-5107656 GCA_025727935.1 Hebomoia glaucippe | reverse complement strand
AAAACCCTTCCATCAATTGGCTTCAAATTTTTTTTATGTGATTTTCGTCATTTGTGCTCTGGCAGTTAATGTGTTAATAATAGTTTTCGTTTTATATATAATTAATAATTTTAATCAATCTGTATTGTTGTGTATTTTTAATAAATTTGAAATTAAGTGTGTCATTATTAGTTTCTAACATTTAATTTCCTACGAAGACAACAAAACGGATAAACAACATTTAATATGCATAATAATGAGTACCTAATATTTTCCTACTATAGCGCCATTTAAATCGTAATAGCAATAATGTATTATTTGCATAAATGAATGTAATTATAGCACATAGCTGAAATGCCGAACAACCGACAGTAGTATACGGTCGTCCAGTATAGCGTTTAACTCGCTATCTGCGCCATTCCTGGAGCAACGCCAATTTGTCCAACAAGAATTTTTCATAAGAGACTGAAAAAACAAACTCGACAAACTTAAAGGAGTAAGTTAATATCTCGGGGAATTACATCTAGGTACTTTATAAAATGATTTTTATTTTATATCAAATTGTAATACAAAATTTCGATGCTATAAGTAAAAGTCATCAGAGCATCACAGACTACAACGATCGCTAAACGAAAGACTAACAATATTTTTTTCGCAATTGAGACATGTCATGCCACAGATACTGTGATAATGAATCAAGGCTAACAGACTACTTGGAGGGCATATCCACTAAGACCTCATCAGTTTGTGCATATTCCTACCGTTTTCAGTCTTGAAATCATAATTGGATACTACCATAGGCATTCCAAAGTTAATAGAAAACAAAATAATAATATACCAATTATACTTAGTTAGCAAATTAAATTAGGAATAAAAAGGCTTAGTTCACGTTCATCTCCGTTATTAGTTAAGGAGCATAGGACTGAGACAGGCTTAAAATTTGACACCTTGTTATGATTTCTTTCCGTGGTAATGTTTCATATACATGAATTAGTTTTTTACCCTTAATAACTATTTATATAAAACAAAACCATGCTTTATTATATTAAAGGTCTTCACAGTCGCATAATATCGATAAGTAATACCTTTTGAAAGACAAAGAAGGATTTTGGGAGGGCTTAGCGAAAGGCGCAGTTTTGATTCTTTGTTAATTTCTGCCTGTCAACGAAAAACTACGGACAAATGAATCGCTGCACCAATACACTCTCGGAAAAATACACAAAAGAAAGAAGGCACACTCATTTCACCAGCGCACATTATGCAAGATCAGCTGCGTTTTGCTTAAAGGGACACTCTTGGATATTACAAACTAAAAAACAGAGTTATACCTAAATATTTGTTCATATAAAACGGTTAGCGAAATGCTTGTACGGTGGTATAGTCATCAATATTGTAACTTTGTTTAACAACAACATTAACTTGATTAAACGAACCACAAATGATGTAACCAGTGAGTAAGGACTACGAAACCTTAAGTATAAAGTTTCTAAGAAAAAGGAATGTTAAACTTAGATTTGTGAAGCTGCGTCAAAAGCCACTCAAAGTACGTATCACTATTATTCCGGGTAACTAGATAATCGAATGTCATTTGATTTATCGGACTAATATCCACTTAATATTCTAATACAGCAGTACATCCGCGTTAGGTTAGTAATAACTCTAAAACAACTTAACTTCCTGTGATTATATTTGATTATAACAGGCACACTAAATTAATAGAAACTTCACATAGCTTTCATATTGAGTTCAACCCACTTAGGGGTACAATTTAAACATTATAATTTAGTTACATATTATGTAGACATAATATTTTATTGGTGAACGTTGCTTTTAACTAATAGTCTTGAGTTAACAATTCTGGAATGCACCCGCATCTATTTCATATAATTTGAATTAATTACCAGTAGTCAAAGTAGCTGATAAACATGCATATGATGCTAAAAATATTTTCATAATTATTTATGACCCCCACTATGTAAACGATATGATATTTTATGTATAAAATTTGCTAAATTACTATTTGTTAAGCAGCTAAAACTTATAATGTTATTAAGTCGTACGTAGATTGATTCATAATTAAAAGTGAAACGACCAATTTTAATGTTTCCTGTTTAGTATATCCGTGCTATTTTATAGACGCTGCAAAAGTAATAACTTAAAATAGACATATTGGTTAAATTAAAAGATTAAGTAATGCTTCGAGATAACAAAACTTTCGCTTGGACAAAAAATTGGTTCATAAAATTGAAAAGGAGCCAGGTTTTCGTTTTCTTGGAATTTTTAGTGGCTTACCTGCGGCTTAAGTCTAACATCCGCTAGCAGGTACCTGGCCCAACAGCAGTAAAATTCATAATCAAGTTAAATTGTGAACAAAGGGCGGTATGTTAACAGTTCGTCTATAATATCGTCTGTTTGACGTGTTCACCTTGGATCGCTGAACGAGTTCCCATAATCAACCCTTCCATGTTGCAAAACTACTTTTAAAATCAACACAGTTGATACGTAATTTTATATTTTATTTTCGTTCCTAATCACTGCATGACTATATGTTGCAAAATTGTAAAATTGACGCTGAAAAGTAGACCCGAGGACAAGATCATACAAATCTCAAACAAAACAGATTTAATATTACATATCCAAATCTAATTTTAAAATGTGATCTTCGATCAAGTAAATGTTAATATGTATCTCTTCATATATTTGCAGTACATGTATTATTGTTTGTTAACATATATTTACGAGTGGAAGCATCGTTTTGTCTCAAAAGTATTTACTCAATGCCATTCTCGATTTCCTTTATCCTGCGTCGGTAGCGAGCAGAACACCTGAGCACATCCGTCGACGTGGAAACTTCCAAGTATTTTCGAATACGCTTCGTAACTATTTCGAATTTATAACATGCCTGTATTGCTGGTTTGCCGAGGTGCAACGAACAGATACTTAAAATAGCTAAACCGTTAGAATTAAAGATCATTATTCGTTTTGATGACTGCATTTGATATTGAGGCAATGATGATGGAGTTGGGTGGATGTTAGTACGTTTCACTGCCTAATAAAAAACTGTAAACTTAAGAGAAAGGTCTACAATTTTACACTACTTATTTATTTTTATATAAATGAATAAATTTGTAATATTTTACCAGGCGGGCTACTGAATTCCAAAACTATAACAGAAAGTTTTTAATGTGGTTTTGGTATTTTCATTTGTAAGAAATAAACAAATAAAAATGAAAGAAATGAAAATATCTGTACCCGCATATGGAGTTTATATGACGATATAATTTGCTATCTTGAATCTGAAGTAAAGGCTCGTCCTTTGCTTTTTTTTAACTACCTAATAATACTATTCTGAACTACTGCAATTGGCTAAGATGTGCAAACAATTAAGTACATTACAAATACGTCATCTTTATAAGTGTTTCCCTATTTACACAACATTAAATACTTATTTATATTTTTTACTAGAATTAAATTTATCCGGCGAGATGTCGTTCGGTTTATCTCCCAGATAACAGATTTAGGACTATTCATTTATGATCGTTGTTTATTGTGACCCCGTCTATAAATCAATATTCAATCACTTTGAATGCCTATAAAAACTTCTTTTCATAGAACTTTAATTTTATTTTATTTTAATAAACTTTTTCTCCCCACGAAAATTAGTCTTTTTAGGAATTTTAAAATTTTCACAATACGTAATAATGAAAAATCAGTAATATGTTTCCAATACAAATTACAATATACATATATTTAAGTAATAAAAATGTTTTTGTACGTCCAATATACATATAAGACCTCAGTTGACTATTCATTTTCAATTGTTTAACATTAAAATCTAAATGCAAAATCTTTCTTTTTCTATTTATGATCTGTAGTTTACCCGAACGGAATTTCGACGTTCCCATTTAATTTAACACGTGAAGGAGCCGGACGAAGGGGAAATTCTAAATATACCCAACCCGATAGGATTGAACCCACAACCTATCACTAGTGTGTATTTTTTCTATTAAGCCGTACGTCCTTGTCTACTTATAATCTTATAGAGAGTATAATACTAAGATTATTTATAGACATCCATTTAGTTAACTTTTAGCAAGATTGATAGGTAATTAAACTAAGATTGTAATACGCACTATATTAATTTATGGTTTAAAAGGTGTACTGATTTCTACCACCTTTCTCTGTCTAACATTCGAGAATTACCGTTCCCTAGAAAGAAACGACTACAATGGGTTCATTCACAATAATTCAATGTCACAACAATGGGTCGTCTGGACTGTAAAACCAAGCGTTACTTTGATTATATACCTACCTATACCTAATCATAAAACAATTATCAATGTAAATACATAATTAACATATAAAGCATATTTTGTAAGGTCAATAACCTAATTACCTCCATAATGTAACGACGTCGTTAAACCCTTTAAGTAAACAAAGTAACTAAGATAATTGATAATATACGTTAAGATTTGTGTAGCTTTTAGTCAATACTTAATATTTACTCAGCATAGGACTCCAAAGGGCTACTTATTTGTCGCGGGACAGTTCTTGTTAGGTGTCTTACCCACTTACTATTAAAATAATAAAGTAATGCGACCTAATTTAGTGTTTAGATTCTGCCGAAAATAGTGGTACCACCACAAATTTCATCTACCTACTTCTTAATTTTGTTTTAGCATAACATACCAAGGCGTCTTTAATCTGTACTACCATATTAATAAAGCCGTGCTACATGTACTTAATCACACTATTTCCAGAGGAATTTCAATTATTCTTGAATATGTAATAGTTTTCTCAAACACGTTATATGTTAGTTATTTCATTAATATTTCAGGAATAGCTTAACATTTCTACTTACAGGATAATACATCCCCTGCGGCGGCAAAAAAAAGGCCCCTGAACCCCACAGCTTGCCGTTTGTATAACTTTATCTTGCACAAAAATACACTCCACGTACGCCTATTACTGGGCGTATACTCCACACCACAAACAAAACTTATAGATTCGAAAAATTCATGAGTATTCTATGAAAATAGAAATAATAGAAGAAATATAATACGGAATTTAAGGTTATGTAGATATTATAGCGCTGAGAAACGCGCTATAGCACTGGAAGCGGTAACGTCGATGTGCAACAACGGAGTCGGACGACGGAGGGGCACGCGTGGCGAGTGGCAACTCAACAAACTCGTGTGAAACGCCGCTCGTGTGAGGGAGATAGAAAGAATTACGTCGGATATCGGCTAATGATGTGGAGAAAGAAATATATATCTGTCTTTGTTTAACTTATTCAACAGTCAACTCCGGTCTTCGACCAGCTGCTGCTGCACTGTTCATTGTTCACACTTCACAATAATGTTGAATGTAAAATGTTCAATGTGTAAAAACGGTGTATTTAAATTATTTATATTGTTGTTATTCATGCAAAATATAAAAAAATCACAATATTTAATATGTTGCTAATATTCATTAAAACGAAAAACAATATGTAATTCAGCAGTGGTTTATTAGCTGATGGTTATGCGCATTGTGAACGTTATATTTTAATTGTCAAAATATTATCTTAAACGTTTTATGAATTAACTACGAATTACAATTTAGGTAATGTATCTCATGCTTTAAATGTAATTGATTCTGTTAAAATGTCACAATAAACAAAGAAAATTTAACAATGAGTAAAGGAGAGATTACTTTAGTGAATCTGTTTAAGTTGGTCCTTGTCTTGTTGCCGAGAATGTTCGGATCAATGAATCGTTCCCGGGCTCGTGGGACGTGGACCCAGCATCATAATAAGATAAATTTCAACAATAATAATACTATACATACTTATTAGAAACCTAGATCTGTAATGGAATATCCTTTAAATACATAGAAACAGAGATAATACATATATTATTTCTATTTAAAAATATGAGTAGTTTATATTATAATTGTCACCTCGATTATTTAATAACATCAAATATTTTGGTCGTCTATGGCCTACACCTAGTCCTTGATGCATTGTAGGAAAATTTATTGGAAGACTAATAAATAATCGTGCACAGAAAAGAACACATTATTATTTTCATCAATAGATGTGGTATTTTCTGCGCACGTTACAGTGCATATTATACTATAGGAATAAAAATAGGATGATTTGTATATGTTTTGACGTGGGTACAACGAAAAACCCGCTTAACCGTTTTAATTTTTCTTTCACTTTTTATCTAATATCATCTCTACAGTGAATCATATTTTTTTATTATTTCAGGTACTTAAATGGTAGTCTGTAACTGATGATAATTAACTTCACCAGCACTACTTAATTTGTATTTTTTAGTTTTCTAATAATTTGTTATGAAAAGCTCAGTGTAATTTTCGTTTAAATTAAGCAGTGTGATAATACGATTGCCCTGACTTAAATTTTCGGTAGTTTTAATGGTGAATTATAAAATATTTTAGAAATAAGGATCAGAGACCATTATGTAATTATGAACTGATGATAATTAATATGAACAAATGACTAAAAGTATATAAAAATAGTTCAATGAATTAAATATTTTACTAATTTAAAACTTTTCAACCTTTTATAAACTAGTAGCGCCATCTTTTATAGCGCATAAGAACAGCAGCTGCAATAAGTAAAAATACATTCAACCTACTTCCCAATTATTAATCTTTCATTTACTCACTAGATGGCTCAAAGTCACATTTTGGATTGATTTTATTTAGTATATAAGACATAGTGGCTATA
This sequence comes from Hebomoia glaucippe, assembly GCA_025727935.1. NCBI lineage: Eukaryota > Metazoa > Arthropoda > Insecta > Lepidoptera > Pieridae > Hebomoia > Hebomoia glaucippe. Next base: position 5,100,941 of record JAOSYY010000013.1, on the reverse strand, counting down.
CTACTAAGCCTAAGAGTTCCTATATTTGAGCGTGTTGGTCTCAGGATCTACTAATCGGACTAAAATCCTGCGTGCATTTTACTTATCAGTTCACATTACATTATTTTTAATTAAAGGCTAAGTTACATCGGTCAAATGTAAGAATAAACGTGTGAAATTCGTATATATTGAGTTTTAGATATAATTCATTTAAAATTTAAGTATATATATTCTTACCCATATACAGCCATTTATCGTCTCCCACTCTTTATACCACTCGTATAACAAATTATCTTTTACGTTCATAACTTAAATATTGATTATACTTCACTAACCGAACAAATATATTATTATTATCATTAGATATATACAGATAAATAAATTTGAGAAGAGGTTGATGCTTTAGGCAAAGCTTCTGCTGCACATCCGTCATGATAATTGTTGCAAAAAATTTGGAACAGTTCTTTTTTCAAATAAACGTGGTAGGTTTGGATATACTAAACTTTTAAAGCAATCAACTTAAGAATAAGTAGTAAGTAAATACATACATAACTTTTCATTTTATACAGTGATATATTAAACATATTGTATAATGTTTTAAGGACGATATTAAGAAAATGATTTCGTACTGTTTTCTCTTAAAAAAATGTTAGTTTAGCTACTTCATGAAACCGCATTAACGTGTTGTAGTATATATGCTATATTTATAATAGATAATATTTATCATAAGGATATCAAAATTATATATTTTGTGAAAAAAAAATTAATTCGATTATTAAAGGATGTTAATTTTCTTGTTTAAGAAGATATACAGGTGAAAATATTTTTTTTTTTATTAACCAAATACACAAATGATATAAATTTTATTTGTATTTAAAAAAAGTTTATAGTAACTAACATAATTAATTGCAATTGCGTTCGGAAAATTTGTAAGGCTTTATATACTGTAAAAGATTATTAATATAGTATAAAAACCATTTTAAATAGTTTTTTAAATGGTTAACTTCCGGTTAAACACACCCTGTGTTTAACCGGAAGTTAACCATTTGAAAACAAAATTGTATCACGACATTTACAAATAAATTTTATCAATTATATCCTATTTTAGATGTACCACATTAAATTGTTTGATGGAAAATGTCTTTGTCCCTAAAATTTCTTTTAAATTGATTATGCATGAGGTGAGATGATATTATTTACATATTGGAATATGTAAATAATATAACAAAAAATTCCTAAAAATATACGTTAAACGTACGTTTCGTTTTTTTTTCGTTCACTTTTCAGGGACAAATATACGAGCACTTAAAAGGGTTACTAATAATTTTCTTTGGTGTGGTTATTTATCGTATAGCGTATACGCAAAGAAATAAATTCAAGTGTGAAAATATCCCTTCATGCTATCAATTCAAAACTGTTGTGCCTCATACTGCTCTGAAATTAAATACAAGGATTATCTTATGTGTACCGAAACTTAAGTTGTGGAAATCTACCCAAGTTAAGTATGTAGTTGAAATTGTGAATATTAATCTTAGTCTCTTAATAAACATGATTGATTTATTAAGCGAATAATAAATCATAACGCTCACTTAAAACCTTAAAAAAACAATAGCATGCTAAGAAGGCATTGTTTTAAAATGTATTAAAGACAATATTAATAACTTGGTAGACAATGAAGATATTAAAACTTCTTTGTACCAACCTACGTTATTGTCCTCCTTACTCAAGCTGGACTACTACCATCTTAAAATAATAGAGATGAGCCATCTCAACTTGAATTATATAGATAATGTAATATCATAATTAGTAGATGTCTAAACGAAATTGGAGCCGATTAAAAATGATAATATAAATTTATAATATTTATTTTCATATCTTAGGAAATAAATTTTACAAAAATGAAATAAAAATACTTTTAATAAACAATTCTTCATATTGCTTTTGTACGCTAATAAGTTTGTTGACCTCAAGGATTAATTTATTGGTAGGCATAATTAATAATAATAAATGATAATCTATCTATGTATTATATATATAAAAATCCTAAATGTACGTATTCGTCTGAAAATTATGCAGTAGTTGCAATAGAGCTACTTTCGAACAAGAATAACTTTGATATTGGCGTAGTTGGATTCTCATATTCTTAACTAATTTTTATTATAATTTCTAACAAATTCTTAAAAGAAGTATATTTATTATATTTGTGCCATTATCAAAATTTTATATAATATCTAAACGTCTATATTCACTAAAATGTAAAAGTTTGTACGGATATTGGTTACTCGATTCCGCAAATCGGGCGAAAGAATTTGCATGAAAATTCATGACATGTCTTATGTTGTATTCCCAAAGACGTGAAGAACAACTAGTTCATTTTAGAAATGCAATTCTTTTCGTTATACGTTGTAGTCATAGTTAATAATAAGTGATCCAAATAAAACACGTTATCACTATATGCCGTCTATGGAAGGCTGGCATTAGAAAATGCACATAATCGTAGTTAAACTGTGACTCGTGTTGGGGTTAAGTGCGATACATCAATCTTGCAACTCGCAACGGCATTCATAAACTTTACACTGCTCTCAACCGCGTTTCATTTTCTTTTAGCGTCGAAGCTATGGTTGAACATTCTTTAAAGGCAACGTTCTTCAAAGGCGAAGCTAAATGGAAAATCTTGTGTCGATTTCATCAAATTCACACTAAATAAACCGCGTTTAGAACAAAAAATGCCTTAGGATTATTAATTTAAAACGATTTTTTCCCATTATAGTCAATATTCACTGAAATATTTATTTTTATTAATCAACTAGCACCCAGACACAACTTTACAGAGATTTAATTCACTAATGAAGAACATGGCGACCTAATTAAAAAATATTAAATCTGTCTACTTATATAAAAGTTTAATTAAGAAATATTGTTTATACCTTAGGAAGACCATAAGTTCTTAGATGACAGTAAAAAGCGTATGATAAAATGCGACGCGCGTTATTTTAGTAAGCAAAGAAACAGACAAGCGAATACTTACTTTATTTTAAAATATAATACTTATATCTATTTTGATAGTGAAAATATGTATGAATATTGAAAACATCACAATCGATCTTCTCATTCGAAGCATATATTGATAATATATTTTTCATTGTTTTAATAAAATTCAAATCATAATCTTATTTTGCAAAATTTAACTTTCTTTTAATTTCTCGCTTCACTATTCTTTAGATAAAACGTTGAGGCCATCAATAAAATATTCTATAGCTTTTGGTTAAATCACTGGTGGCTTTTGTTTAAACAACTGCTAAGAAAATACATCTTTTATAGTATCCTATATTAAGTTTCAGGCGATATTACAATATTAACCTTATGCTATATATACATCATAAATTGCAACTTGTACTCCACTTTTTGAAGCTTTTGATTCTTGAAGTATCAAAGAACATTAAATTTGTATATACGAAATTTTGAAGCTAATGATGACCTTAAAAACTAAATGCTAAGTGGGTGAATTTATAAAGTTCTTTGCCATTTTTTTTAAATTCTATCTAAATATACACAAATATAGGAAAAATTCTACCATTTTGATTTGGTTTTGGACATAATCATTACATGAATATTTTCTGTGCTTAAGGTACTTATAAACATCATTATAAAAATCACATACTTAATGAGACATATTAAATACATTACTAATTAAAAGTAATGTTTTTCATTATATAAATAATCTTACTAAAAATATCTCAATATTTTTATTTATAGTTCATTGTTCAATCTACCAGGTATTAATTTTACAAAGCAGTAGAAATAATTACGAGATCAAGAGCATTTCAAAATGCGATGCCTCAGTAATATTATTTTATCTCTGCAACTTAATATTTCTGTTTTTTTCAAAGCAAAGCGAAAACTGGGTAAAGTATTATAAAGTTAAGTACGAGCTTACAAGGATCACGCATATAACTAAGTATCCAACAGGTAAGCGCTGACCAGGGGTTAGGCAGCAATTAACCTCTTTTTATGTAGGAAAAACATATGTTGAAAATGGATAACACAGTAGTTTTCTGATTAATTGTTAAGTCATTAGATAAGATAGGTTTTTGAAATTAAACTTCAAGTAAACTGTTAACACTGGAATGATGCCAATTGTACAGTATATTTGCAACAATAGAGATACATTCTATCTGTGACAAATGTCGAGTTGTAGTATGCGAAGTACGCAATAATATTAGTTTAGGTTTGAAACTTTTTAATATATTATTTTAGGATTTAGAGCGTTTATAAATTATTCAATATTGTTGCTTACATTACTGACTTTAAGTTTTGAGCGACTACATTATAAAGGTTATTTATATTAAAATTGTTATTTGACGTTGGTTGTGATCCAGTTTTAAAAATACTAATTAATATTTAATGTTTAAGAAACAAAAATTGATGACGGCTTTATTTGGATAGTTATGCTCGTCATAAAATAATTGATGATTTATGAGATTTATCTTCAGCCTCAAGGCTCATATTTTGTGTATATAAATTAATTAATCTTCCCATTTATAATGTTTCTGTGAATAAATATCTAAAGAAAAAGGTTTAGATGGAAACATGGCAAGTGTCGAGGAGGCTTCACCTTCGCGACGCTGAGTGACGGCGAGCGTCGGCGGTCATCGCGGACATCAGCCATTCTGTTTGTATACTTCCTACTCACCAGCCCACCACCCACTTACTCATACCATTTATTTCTTTACAAATAAAGATTTGCTAAAACTTAACACGCCGCTGCACTGCAGATAAATGACTAAAGTATTACACATGGGGAAAATTGTTATTGTTTAAAATCTGATATCCTCATAAAAACTCACTTACAACAAGATTTAATCAATTTACTTTTTCTTTTATAAAAGAATAAATAAATAGACACGCCACGCTTAAGCTTCTTCAGATTGTTGAACCAGTAGATGTAATATGATTTTATGATGTGCACTATTATTTATTATATCCAGGTTAAATAAAACAATAATTTTACAAAAAAAAAGAAACTAAAGCTGAAAATTCGAATGTAGGTCATTGCTTAAAACTCAATTTTGTAAGATTTCGGGATTGCGGACAGACGGACAAACAGCAAAAACGTTTATAAAGTAGAAGTTTGCTTTGTAATAAAGGCGAAAGTGGCGCATGAAAAATAAAGACGTTTTACAAATAATTTTAAAATTTAGACAAACATTCAAACGCATTTCCTACTACTCTTTAGGATAATTAAAGGTCTAAATTGCATAATATATCGATTAAAGACACCGCAGTATCAATATAAATAAGTGCAATAGTAATAACTTTTCAGCTATTGTATACTATCAAACAGAGTCCTATGGGAATGAAAACGGTACAGGTAAGCGATTGTGTTATGAAATACTATTATTGGATGATGAAAATATAAGAATGGATTCACAATTCCGGTATCCTTTGGGAAAGGTATTTTCTGATTGTTTTGATGTCTACATAGAATATAATGATCTAGTATAAAAGTTGATTATGTCTGTTTACGAGTAAGACTAGTCGGGTACGTTAGTACCTCGAAAGAAAATGGTAATACAAGAAGATAAAATGACTTTGAGGTGTTTGAAACAAATAGTCTATGAATATATATTTTTAAAAGAAAAACAGAACGGAAAAAAAAATTTAAAACGAAGATCTTATCTCTCAATGTAGTTTATTGGCACTATAGATCAGCCAATGCGAGCCTAGTTTATTTCTCATAAACGGTAAAATTCCTAATTCTAGATGTACAATAATAAGATATTTAATTCAGACAGTATCTAATATCCCGAAGAAGAAAGACATTTTATAATATGGTAAGTAGCTGCTCAAATTCAATCCATGAGGCTCACAACACGAATAGTTAGTTACAAAGTCCTTTACGAAATTAACTTACAAAAGAAATCAAGTTTTTAAACTTACACATTCACATACAAAATTAGTATTGTAGTGATATTTAGACCATTACCATACATTACATTATTATACATTAGACCATTTAAAGACATTTGAAAAACACAGGCGATTAGCTGATTCTGTTATAGGTTTAGTATGTATACATAGTAACTGTTATGATAATTTGCTTACCTACTGACAAACTATGTTTTGTTAATGTAGTTCAATCTAAGACCCTCATCATTTTGAGATAATATTTTGATCAAATTATTCTAATGCGGATACAAAGCATTTAAAGAGCGATTACTGTCAGTAATGTAAAGGGGGTTATGCGTAAAAAACCCTTTGAAGCCTTAATAATTTTAGCAAGGTTGGTCCATGTTGATAGATGGTAATATGGCAGCGGCAAACATGTAGGTAGCTATGATTAAATTGTAGCATCGAACGCTGTAACCTTATTACAGTCTTCAAATGAGATATGAGATGCGATCCTCGATAATATTTCATAAACAAAATTGATCGTTAATAAAAAGTTGATGGTTGAAAGTACTAAGAATAAACTAAAAGTAAATTATATACCCAATGCTACTTCTACAATTAAAGTATAAAACGTCCATTATTCGTATAACATTACAAAGCTTCGCATAGAAATATAAATGCCTACTTCTGAGAGTCATGTCAAAATATGGTGCGCAATATGAATCTATTAATATTGGTATTGTTAGTGTTAAAAATGGATTTTACGTCATCAGACTAAACTGTTTCATATCTACGTATTTAAAAGCATATTACTATTACTAACATTCCACTTTCGACGAATATAAATGTTATTTTATCAAATAGGTATGAAGAAATGAAATGCTACTTTGCTTTCCATCAAAAAGTCGAGGGTAACAAATGTTAGCGGAAACTAGACTGGGGTGAATCGTTAAGATCTATGATAAGCAAATAACCCCATGAAGTCACTATTACTTAGTGCTATAGGAATACATGAATGTATAATTCGTTTCTTGCCTATTAATAATCTATTACTTTGTTACTTTCTGGTTGAATGGATTATAGAAATGGCCGAATTTCGTGTTTACTTGAAACCATTTATTCGTGGAAAAGCCGAAAGTGATAATTGCCCCATTCAGTTTATGTAAATTACAAAGATCTCGTAGGTTAATACTGAATTATGAATTGGGAATGATCTACAATAACGTAATCAAAGTTTAAAATATAATTGACGATGAATAGTTGTTAAAAACCAGACTGCGAATGATACGATACATTAAAGCTTTAGTTATAATAAAAACAAAAAAAACCGTGTACAGAAAAATAAATTTCATTTTAAATATACATATATAATAGCCAACCTTTCATATGAGACCTCTCTTCCACCAAAAGTTCCTTAAGGATTGGAAATGTTTCGCCGAATAGTATAAATTCTAACCCTATTCATGAGTACGACGAAGAAAATTAGGGTCCTATTAAGATATATACGTATTGTGTTATAAATTATGTGCTGGCACATCACCGATCGACACATATTGAAGCAGTATTTATTTGTGCTTATCGCCTGGAAAAGGCTAAGTCATTTCGTCTAAACCTGTGGGGATACGTTGAAGCAGACTATCTATATAGCTTGACAGTAAAAGGATCAATTCCCATTTCCCCCGTAAAACAACGTAGGGTTATATAAGTATCCTGGAATCACCAGGATAGTATGACGTATGCACTTAAGCAGAATTAGATGTCTATAAACAGTTGCCTATACTTGTAGTTAGTTGATAGATTTTATAAAGGATGCATATTTGATGAATATAGTTAAATAACAATCTTATAAAACCTATTTTGATGTCTCCGAAAAATGTTATTATCTGTTATCATAAAGCAGTTTTATAATTTGAAGTCTATCAACTTAATTTCCTTAATACACAAGCTCTACGGCTCTACGTCGCTACGCCGTATCAATTAAACGCCGAAATTCTTGTCCCATCGCATTGATCCTACCTCTAGTTTTTATTTATTTCACGATTTTATTCAATTAATCTCTAAGCCTCGGAATTAAAAGGTTTATTTCATCAAATTGATTTCGATCCGCCTACGTAATGAATAATATAAATGATGAAATCAAATTACAGTATCGTTTGAGATTTTATGTTTTTATAGATGTAAAACATCAAAAACACACAGAGCTAAATGTGTACCTAACTAAAGGTACTATGTATTATGAATATGTAAGATTATATAACACCGTTGTCAAAGTAAATATAAATTGACAGTAGGCGGAAGTATGTCCTCAGTTCGAAAGGAAATATGTCCTCTACCTTTACGATCCAAGGAAACACATCGAAAACTTCTGAATTCTAAAGCTGCTTCAATTACTTAGAACTTTCTTATATCGCGTGTTACAGTAATTTCACATAATGAATATATGTACAATATGTATGTACTAACGTTGCTAGGGCGTACTTGTGTTGTGTAGAAGTGAACACTATACTTTTATAAAAGGTAATTCTAATACGTAGTTATAGAACCATTATAAGGAATTAGTTATACTTTGACGGAAATACGATAGAGGTTGTCCATATAAATATAAATCGAAATAATTGGTTTTTCTAAATCAATATTGAAGGATACATGGTATCTTCTTATTAAAAAAGACAACCTGTAAAAATGTTATCAGAATTTATAATATCGGATAGCTAATGTTGTAAGGTGCAACTTATAAAACTTTTATGTCATCATTATCAACTATCTTCAAAACAAAACACGGCTGGTATTTACATATAACAACGTATTGGAGAATTAATATATAACAATAACATATTGTCTTATTTCCGTTTAAAATAAGTTAAATATATTATTTTAAACCTTCTCAACAGTATTTCAGTACTTTCAATTAACGAGGATCAACCTATTTCTACACAAAGCAACTAATACCCAACTCATCACGGGGCACCGGTTTCAGTGGATAGTGTGGTTTTTATTCTCGTTTCCGCAACCACTATCTTTCATGAGGTGCTTTAATGTTCACTAATATATAATTCTATAAACATGACGTTTTCAATTTTTATTATCTGTCCGACGCTGTTATTAAAAAAAAGATTTGATTTTTTATTACTAACAAGTTCTGTACCTATTGTTGTTAATTCTTTGTTGTTCGAACAGCATGACTAGTATAAAAATTTTAGTCGCATATTATGTAAATTCATGTTTTCATAAAAGCTTGCCGATATTAACAAGACAATTTACGAGAAATAAACGAAATATAGCTGGCTCCTTTTGCATATTCTTTACCACATAAAACTAAAAGATTAAACGGAAAACCGGATGGCAATGGAAAAATATGAAGTCGTTGTTCTCTGAACACTTTATTCACATAGTTGGTACAACAATGACAAAGGGTACGTACCTACTATAATTCAATTTCCAATGGTCTACAGGTATATTCGGCTGAGCGCTTCATATTTACTATACCTATATAAAGTAGACACATCACACATACAAGTATGTAATGCAATTTTTTAGTTTTGTCTCTGATTTACATTTACAAGTAAGGCCTTTTGGCCTACATTTGTTATTAAATATTCAAAATTACTAATAAATCAACTCAATATAATAAATGAGTGTTTACGTTAACATTGAATATTCTAAATATAATTAATTTCTCCTTTGACTTCATTACTAGCTACACATTTATTATACATCGCTTGTATAATTTATTTACTTTTTAAGGCATCTATAGTCAGGATTCACTAAACGACAGTAATGTAATTGAAATATATAAAGAATATATTTGTTATTTTCTGGAAAAGTTATTCAGTTATCTTCAGGCATCTCAGCGATTTCTTATCGCGTAAGTTATGACATGTGTTATATGATACTATAAAGGGTGATAACTTACTATTGTCTATTTTTGAACGAATGAAGCCTTGCCAGTAAACATTAATATGTTAGAAGGCTTCATTAGAGTGTTCTTTAAAGACGAAGATACCTTTATATACAATTTACTTTAAGTACGTCTTGCAAACTGATACGGGTTTTGATAAAAAATATAATATTATATATGTGAAACTTTGTTTTTTACGCATTCACTTAAATCACTGAACAGATTTTGATGTTTTGCTATAGCGATTGATGGAAATCTGTAGGCAGTTATAGGCTAACTATTTAATTTAATGCTTTAAAGTACTCATAAAAGTCGATAAAAAAGGGTTATACAGGCAATATGGAAAATTTGTCTTAGCTATACAAATTCTATGCGAGTGGAACAGCAGTAAAACTTTATTATATACAAAGACCAACAAATTATGTACTTCATTATAACATTAGTATAACTAATTAAAGTATCGTTGCAATAACATTACAGGAAATCCTATTTAAATGTAACTCAAACGGCTGTAGGCTTCTGACACTTTATCAACAGCCAAGACGAACTTACGTGTTCTTCGAGGCGTAAAGATTCACGTTGAAAACAGCCAGCATTAAAGCTATTGACCGGAACTACGGTTTAACTTAAATAACATTACACAAGTTTTCATGTACATTTACGTGAAAATGTGCTACGAAAAATAAACCAATTCACTCCTGTCAGCATCATATATGTCCAGTTCGTCACAATAAAGTAAATCGAATTCAATGATTCTTTAAAAGTTGATTTTAACATCCATAAATCAGTTTGTAACTAAACATTTTTAAGTAATTTTTGGTTATATTTAGCGTGTTAAATGCGTTTAAATAATCTCCCATGTAATATAAATTGCATATTATTTAGTTTATTTTTTTTAAATCAATGAAATTTTTTCGTTGACTTATACTTCAGGGTATTTTTTATTAACGGTTTAGCAGCCTTCGTGTTTAGAGGTGGACCTCGTTCCATCCTTCACATTTATAAAGTTGGTATATTTAAAAAACACACTATACTAAAGTTTGACGGTTATTAGTTTGGTTAAATATAAAATAAATAATTAGAACGTAGTCATAGATAAATATTTATAAAGTTTAATATTCTGAAAGGACTATTATATACTCGTACTCCTAATAAAACACTTGATATTATGTAAGTATTCTTTGAAATAATATTCTTAAGACGTGTTTATTTCAGAACTGGATCGTTTCCAGTGTAAAATCCTTTGAAATAAGTTCTCTTTATCACAAAGTACTTGTCATGTTGTTACATTTGTCTCTTTACTAAAGTTTCTAATATTCTCACGCTTTATATAAGTTACAAGTTATTTCAAGATACTTCTTAAACTTACATAAATGTTTTATGTTTTAAGAGTCTTCGAGAATAGAAATATCGAAATAAACATTTTTTGTGACATTTAAAAATATTGAAGATTTAATTACAAGAATATAACATTAATTTATGAGACTTGTATTGCTAAATAATGAATAATCAATTAAACTTCTCCGGTCCATGCCTTATGTTTCAAATTATCATAAACGTTAGACAGCTTGATTCATAAATCACAAGTGGGCACTTTAGTTTAAACGAAATGTTTGTTCCTAGCAAGTTAGTTTATTTAAAATTCAAACCTTTGGAATATAATCAGATTTTAGCGGTTACATTTTTAAAATGTAATTCTACTTCGTTCTGAAAACAAAACCTTTGTATTTAAGTTTATTATATTTAAACAATCCATTACAAATTTTTTACTGAAATTTGTAGTCTATACAGTAAATCAGCTAATTCATATAAAAAAGTTTATATTTATGTTGTCGAATTTCTCACTGATTAGATATAATGAAACTCCTATATATAACATTTCGGATTATATTAATATTTCTAGCTCAGTATAGAAAACACCTAGCCAGCACAGCTAAAAAAATAGGTCATCTAATCTTAGTAATATACAAAAATAAAATAATAGTGATACTCAGACTATGACGTAGATCATTATAGTAATTAGAATGACAATAAAATATTTGTGAAATGCAATTGACCTATTGCGAAAATTTTAATGAGAACAAAAATTATTTCTTCGTAAAATAAATGACGAGTTTTAATACTTTCTTTTTATGTTTCATACAACCTTTTGCCCTTTCTCAAATCAACTAAAAGTATATAGATAAAGACGTCTCAAAGTTCTGCAAAAGTAAAACTAATCACAAAGAAGCATTACTTATATGATATTGAAAATGAAATTCTTATAACATTACGAACAGTGAATGTGGTCTGTGTGTGTTTTCAATAACTTTGAATACCCGCCTAGATAAGCTTCCATAATCGTACTTAGAAGGTATATTTTATTCATCTCATCAAAAATTTCAAACTTGTAAGGTATTTTCTTTTATAATCCCGAATTAAAAAACATATTGATAGGTTGACCTTTGTGTCTGAGCATCGTAGCTCCTTAATCAATGGGCCGATTCACATAAGAAAATCTAATGGTACTACGCTGGGAAATTTATAAACGTAAGATTTTTCTCATCGAACTCAATAATAATTTAAGCTTTCTATTTTCATGGACCTCTTCATAGCGTTGAAACTTTGATGTCCCCGTTTACAATATTGATGACTTGCGCTACGCAAAATCAATGGAATACATTTCAGTCTAAGTACTAGGAAATAATAATTTATAAAAGCTGTACCTATATTTTATTTATTGCAACTGATATATACGATACGGCTGTAATGGTTATTGTCCTAATTAATATTATATATACCTTTTTTGTGTACACAATTTTTTGTATTAATAGCTTATTTAAAATTATAGATAATTAAAAAAAATTTGATGGTCTTAGTTATTCTAAGGTTAGGCTGTAAAACTATTATATTTTTCCAAAAAAACCAGTAAATCATCGTTTTTGGCCTTGTTTCTTTTAAATTACGAACAAAATGCCTCTATCAGATGCCGTTATCCTTTGAGGCACAGATTATCCTAAAGTTATATTACGTGCTTATAACCGAGCTCAAAATGCAATATTGGTACACACTGCACACTTACGTTACATAACGTATTAAAGTGTATTATATACTTTAAGCTTTTATATCTTCACGTAATTATGATAATATGTTATTAGAAATAATTATTTAATTATAAGCTGTTCAGTTGAATTATATTGCATCATAAATTAATAAAGATCTGAAAACTTGTGTAGAAATATTATATAGACAACATTTTTTTAATTTTATAAATATTAATAACTCACTAACAAGCTTAAAGTTTGAGACGCTTTGTGGTTACTTCAACTTAGCATCCCGTCCACAGCTTACCGCCATGTAAATGTTTACAAGGTCTTAAAGTTTTGGGACAAACGAAGTCAAAATTTATAAGTGATCTCATTTAACTTTATTGGCATAGCTACTAAAAATATACATTATTTTCAACTACCAAACGAGTTACAGAATACTTACTCATCCTACTTACTTTCGAAACTTTTCCCGCTCAAACTGAGTTTAGATTCTACACTACTTGTATTTACATGGAAACATGTATAGAGATTATCTAGAAATATTTAATAGGATTTTAATCTGAATTTATAATAGTGCATTAAATTTAAAAAAAAAGTTCAAAAAGTCGGTTCTGCATGAGGGAGGGTAATTTATTCTCAACTAAAATATAACGTTAAAAAGCATACCTCGAAAGTTCAACTTTTCTAACAAATGCGGTGTAGGTCGATTACCATGTGTCGGTATCTAGATCGCTGGGCGGGCTGCAGGGCGGGCGGGCGCTCGACCGGTCAGGGCGTGCAACGCGTCGGAGTCCCGAGGCGGCACTACCGCGCCCGCTGCCCGGCCCCACTGCGAATTCCTAGCCGTGATTAATCGCCGAGCCACCTGCGGAGCCTTTGTATACCACTAATGTGTTTCTGCTCTAAACAATTCCCGATAAAATACATATGAAATAGCAACAATATTTCATTCGATGATATCATAAAGCCACACTGTTGAGAACTATCATCAGCGAGCCGAATGAAATTTAAAATAGGGTTTTCTGTAGCTCTTTTCAATTAATATGCATTAAGCGAGTGAAAATTAGTGCAGCATATATATGAGTGTATTTATGAAATTTCTGTTATCGTACACTTTACGAGGCATACTAGGTTTTTGATACTGAATATTTAGTATACAGGGATTTCCTTTTATATATGTTTAACGTGATATTTCAGATTATTATTACGGGTTTTTTGAATAACGAATGCGTGTTTTGTCAAACGTCAAAGAAGTTGTGCATCGTTTTATGATTATTATACCTTTGTAAGTTTATCATTGAATCGAGGTACAAATTTTGTATTATCTATATAATATCTAGTAATATGTATATAAACCTATAAAAAATATAAAATATGATATATGAATCTTATTTCTCTTAGGGTTCCCCAAAGGAATACGGTACAATATATTCGTACTTATATCATAATATCGGCTGCTGGAGCTTTTATGGAATAGAGGGCAAATGAGTATACAGTTCACCTGATGATATATTATTATTTTCACCTATATTCCCATATACATCCATAAAATCACCCGTAGATATATGTGGCCTACATATTGATATACCTAACAAAAAATAAATTTCACGAAATGTTTATATAGGGCGTTCCAGCGAAGCTCGACTCGTCAAAGAGCTCTGTTGGTCATCTTTGAATAAGGGGCATGAAATTTTTTCATGCTGCAAGGATGCTATTTCGAGAAAGATGTTTTATAGTTTATTAAAAATCCCTCTTTGAAGACTCGGCACGGTAGTCGTAGTTAGGTCAGTACCTATTAATTAGCAAAGAACATTTTATACATACAATAAAGTTTCCTGCATATTTGTTAAAACAGACAAAACCTGTAATCATTGTATGAGAACTTATAAAATTTCGATATATTTTCATGTCACATAGCAAACTAAAATAGCACATTCTTGTTTGCTCCTAGTAACCTATAACTATAAATATATGCATTCTTTGTAAATTGTCGCCTTCCTCGCCTATTTAACGTCGAGTGATAGTGAAAGCTGATAAGTATGCTTTCTATTTATTTAATCCGATTACAGAAATAGAAAAAATAAAACGTAACACGAACATTCGGTTAATTAGAGCAGAAAGGTCGTTATTTTGATACTTATTAGATAATTACGATTAATTTTCAACATATGCAAGAAAAGTACACACTCTAAAATCAAGTTAGAAAGGAAGAAAAAAGAGTCGTGTGTGTGAAGTGTCTAACTGACATCAAAGTCAATGAGTGTTGGAACAAACTTGTATCTGGAGTTGAGACCATACTATCGAAGGTCTCCGATTGGGGTGACCTTAACTTGGTCCAATTTAACCTTGCGAAGACACATTTTGCGCTTTTACAGCTAAAAATCATCATTTATCGTAACACCTCGTTTCGAGAACAACTCCGTTACAACCGTAGCCAGTATCGGAATTCTTGGCATCGATATATCGAATGACGTTCAGTTTCATGGCCACCTGGAGGGGAAGGCTAAATAAGCCTCTAAAAAGCTCGGAATTCTCAACTGGGCCAGGCAGTACTTCCAATAGCTTGCAGTTATATAAAGCGCAAAGCAGACCACACATGGAGTCCTTATTTTTTTTTTATGAAAAATGTTCGCGTCTTTAGCCTAATAGATATTAAAACTAACCAGACATTTTGGGCGAGCACGTTAGCAATGTATAGCGGCACGAACCGTCAATGATAAGACGCTCTCCGATCGGCTTGATCCTTTGGCAATGCGTAGGTATGTTGGATCGCTCTGCATCTTCTATAGCATTTACCATGGGGAGAGCTCCGAACAGCTGTTCGGATTAATTCTGGCCGCTGGAATTCAACACAGGTCATTGAGACTAAATCTGAAGTTCCATTCTCACCATCTCGATGCCTGGACCTCCACAAGTGCGCGTTTTCTCAGATATTTCCTACCACGCACAACCACTGTGGAATCGGCATTCGTCGGAAGTTTTTCCGAACCGTTCCGATATTTTGGCATTCAAGAAACGTGCCCACTCCTTTTTGAAAAGCTGGCAACGCGTCTCCAAGACCGCTGATCTTGCTGATGTCCAATGGCGACGGCAATCACTGTTTTATACACATATTTTATTGATTTTATACTTCATACTAGCAAACCGTGCACCTAGTAATGATTACCCGCTCTAATCTTAAAGGAGTTTGCTCGTTTCTTGAAAGTCACCAAGTCCTATCGGTTCAGATGATTACTGCTAAGCGATCTAACGGTGTTATTACAGGCGTTTTACCGCTAGACTAACAGACTTGTTAAAAATAATACAAATATATTCAGTTAAAATTATTTATTAGCTATTAAAAGGCCACATTATTTACTGTCGAGTTAGTTATCCGAAGACAAACAATATCTATACATTCAGTACATAATATAATCACATATAAAAACATTTCGAAAAAGTCCACTTTATTCTTATTGAAATGCACAATAAATCTCGAGTACAAAATATCTAAAAAATATTTAAAATAAAATAACTTAATGTTGTACAATAAAGCTTATTGATTTTTCACATTAATATAATATTAATAAATAATAAACACTCTTCGTAAAATTTATTAGTAATGGCACTAGTTTTGTTAGCTTTTCATAAGGCACTATAGTAAGATTCGCGATTCAAAATTTAGGAAAAAGTAATAAAGGCAGTGCAAAGCTTCTTGCTCTTTACAATTTTATTCTCATATAGTATCTACAAAAAAAAATATTTATATACTGTTTGTGCTATACATATGTATTAAACCAGTGTATTCCTAATTCACACACAGATACATCCTAACATAAACACACATAAGTACAGAGTACTGTGAGATTAAACCAGACCTTACTGACACGTAGAACTAAATCATCAAAGAAACTAATCGTACCATGAGTACAAGGGGACTCAAAACTGCCTCATTCATTAATATCCCATGAATCAGAGAGCAAAGTGCCAGACACCATTTAATAATTAGTTTCCTCAATGACCAAGTTCTACAAATTGGAGACTCAAAGTTGCCGTTATAACCCTTATCTATTTTCAACGACTATATCAAAGGCACATTGTAAGGCTTATATTAGCATCTATTTTGTATAGTGTATTTAAAAACATTACAAATATCTGACTTTCCGAATACTGACTTAGTTTTTCATTAACATGTTATTTCAGTGAAATATGAATTTTCTTAATTCACTGTCGTCTATTGTTTGAGATTATTTTCCAGCATATGTTGGATTTTTGAAGGTCGAAGTCGCTTGCTTGTAAATAGGATTTTCACCCTGCAACAAAAGTGGAACAATTAGAAAAGACGAACCACAACACATTATTATTATCAATATAAATGTTTTGCTTTGGATCCTTATTATTAATCAAACTAAAAAAGATAAATGCTTCTAAATGAAATTTGACACAGGCATATTATCCGGATTAACACATACAACGTATTTTCCTCCAGAAATCGACATAATTATTAAAATAAATACGTATAAAATGACAAGATACGGAGAAAGCTTCATTTATTCCAAGTATTTATTTTTTTGATCTTATAAATAATGTTACTCACGGTGTCCCATTTGGCCATCATACGTTCCTTCTCAAAGCGGGCAAACTCACGGCGATCGTGTATAGTGGTGACCATCTTCCACAGCATCAGTAGCGCCAGCCCCACCAAAACTATCGCGGCTATCACTCCCAGCACTATACCCAGAATGAAGACCTGCAAAATAGTATATGACGGCAAAATTAGTAACATACAACATTGAAATATCGATTATAAAAACAATATAAGAATTATTATAAAGCATTTTTGGATTTGGGTAAAGACATTCGGCTTATTGTTGGTCCATAGAACGTTATCTCTGTCGCTTGAAATACTGATACTGTGTAAACTTATGAAAGGGATAATGGTATATAAAGCCGAAACCGGCTAATATTCTGTTTCCTCCGATTGATATGCACTATTTATAGGTACTTTATTATGATAATAAAAGTAAAGGCATGTTTCCAAAACGATTTTGTAAGTTATGTCATTTCTAAGAGTGCAATAAAAACAGCTAAGATAATTTTATAACATTTTCACTGCATAGTAACGAACCCTTCGCGGACACTCGTGTTCCTTTTGAGCGCGGATATGTACGGTCTTGGTATCGTTGTACGAATACACGTATACGTATAGACAATCCTCGTCGTCGTAGAAGCTGCACAAGTGTTCGTTCAATGTCTCGTTGGCTAAAAACATTTAAATTAATTAAAAGATCGTCACCAAGCAAATGCAACATCGTGGTTATCTCAAATATTTGTTTCGTGAACTATTTGTTAGTAAATTATTACCTATTCATTAAATATGCATAGAATGCGTATGGTCTGGTAGAAGGGACCTCAAGGAAACGCAATAAAATAACCAGACTAAGCACATAAAACATCTATTTGGTTCTTACGAAACACCGGTTAGTACACAACAGTAGTAACAGGCACAGATATGAATGTCTGAGGCCCCAGTACACGAAAGTATAATTATTTTTATGTACCTAATGGTTTATTTATTTCTTACGTATACATGGTACGTATGTATATCAAATAATAATCGATGCTATTAAAATACCTTCGATCTTGCCCTCGACGACCTCGGGATAGAGCGCGCAATCGCCGCAGTCCCTGCCGGGCTGATCCGGGCTGTAAAGCGGGCCGCGCTTATGCACCTCACACAGCACACAGTGTTTGAAGTCTTCGCATCGCCCTGGGCATGTCTGAAAAATAATTTGTGTTAGGCAAATAATAAGTACTTGTTATGACTTTTCTTATAACTGTAGACAGAGGCAACACCATTTCAAGGCTATGGGTTGGTTGGGAATCTTTTTGCTTTTTTGATAATTTAATGATTTTTTAGTTTTCCCACTTTGGTTGTGGGAGGAAAAGGATAAAAGGATCTTACAAGTTGGAGGCCACCTGCAGTTCCGTATTTGTCACTCTAAGACTGCCACTCACGACAGATTAATAATGATGAAAAATTATTGAAAATTATGGACAAAATACTTACGGGACAGTTATCACAGAACTTTCCAGTGTAGTGTCGATCGTCGTCCACGCTGCAAACGCACTGTCCGCACACACATTTACCGTTACCGCTGCAAATCTTTCCATTCTCTGAAAAAAGTATGTTTTATACAACAAATTGAAAGCTTTTCCGACATCTTAATTGTTAGATTTATTTTTTAAATATGATATTGTAATAAAATATATGTATAAAAATTAATCCTCATATAGTATAGTTGTACATTAATGATAATCAATAAGCTCTGCATATTTTTATATTCTCAAAAGAACTTGGAAAGTTATAACTGAGAAATAATTAGTTACATAATGGTAGAATTAAATAATAATGACTTTTGCCTTTAATTCTCAAACTTATGTGTCGAAATTAATTAAACAGAAGATAATGGTGTTTGGCGAATACTTTTGTTTACAACTAAGAGCCAATGTTTCATACATACCGGGTGAGATGCACGCGCTCTGGTCTTTGAGGCATTGGCAAGCTGGGCCGGTATACTCGGGGCGACAGCTGCATTTTCCGCATACACACTCGCCATGAGACGGACCAGAGCAGATTTCGCCATGGTTCATGTCACACGTGAAGTTATCACACTCGCAAAACGGTCCAGAGATCACCTACAACACATCATCATTGTAAGAAACCCATAAAACAAATTTTAAGGCTAGCTAACTGAACGTTCAAAAAGGCAAAATGCACTGTTTAAAACCGATGAAGCATGAATTTATATGAATAAGTTAGGAAATATGACTAGGACTTTATAGGATTCTAAAGGAGATATCTCTTCGATGATGTTAATTAAACATACTGTTACTGTACTAGTACACGGATCTTTTAAAATCATCGAATTTAAAGGAACGACATTATTTAAACAACATATACTTATATATAATACTAGCTGACCCCGCAAACGTCGTTTTGCCACATAATAATAGGGGTTGACTGTAGAGGGGTGAAAAT
>JAOSYY010000013.1:5043234-5081022 GCA_025727935.1 Hebomoia glaucippe | reverse complement strand
ATATGCTATCGTACATCGTACGTAGGCACAAAATTATCGTATGTGTACGATAATTATCGTACGGTTCCGAACGCTGTCTGTGTATACAGACTACAGAGTAAATTTTATGATATCTGGTACGTATAGTTTATACACTTTGACAGAGAAATTTTTTATACAGGTTGTTAATTTTAAAACAAAGTATTGTTATTAGTGAAAAAGTTCTTATAATTTTATTTTGCTAAGTTTCTAAATATTAGATTTTATAAATTTATCAAATGGAGTATGATATTATTAAATTATTATATTTTGCAAAACATTCATGTCAATTTATATTCTATGGCAGTAAACGAAATCGAGTATGGGAACACTTTTTAGTATTTTATTTATATTGGCAGTATTAATCGATTTCTTACGATATGTTGGTACATTGTAAAAGAAATTAAGCCAATAGGAATATAGTTTCAGGCCTTTCTTCTTCAGAGAACATGGCCGACATTTTGATACTGCTGTCATGAAGATTTCCCAGTGACAAATTTTAACTTTGTAGTTCTTCATGCACGGTTTTATGTTCCAATTAACGTTTTATTTTTTGTAATTCCATAGACGGTACTTAGAGTAAGCTTAATTGTTTTAAAATATGGCAGCTGATCGTGAAATAGCTGCTGAAGACAGCATTAGAGTCGTATGCCGATTTCGGCCACTCAATGACTCTGAAGAAAAAGCTGGTTCTAAATTTATTGTGAAATTTCCTTCAGGACCTGACGACAACTGCATTTCTATAGGGGTGAGTAAAATTTTATTTTTTACCACAATATTGACTTCCTCTATCATCGCCCTAATTTAGATCATGATGACTAATACATTACGGCTGGTGTTCACCTGCTACGAAATGGCCTTTCTTTTTTATTACGCTTCGTTGACTATGATCGCAATAGTGAAAATTAGAAGAATCTTGATATATTTTACGCAATATCAGAAAAAGAATTCTTTTCTGTCGAAAATCAATACAAATATTTTTCCGACCTTGACCTGAGAATTCTTAGGCTTATAGGCAAGTCTTGTATTTTGTTCATTATTTTCTAATTGTTATACAGTAAACAAACATCGTATTAACCATGGAGTTCTTGTATAATCTTTTAATTTATCTTTTTGTTAATTTATGTTTATTATGAAAATAATCTTATTGTATTTGTTTTTAAAATATGTTATTATTGATTTTCTATTACACATGAATACATACGTCAGTTTCTATTATATTAAACGAAATATGAAGAATACTTTATTTGTTGCTGTTCATATTTGGAATTTCTCATTAATTTTATATATAAATTAAAAATTAAATTAAATGTGATACAATATTATTTCTTTTCCAATATTAAATTATTAATAAGCCAGTGTCACTATTTATGTTCAGAATACAACAGTTTTTAATATATGTATGTTGAAAATATATAACAATTTAAATCTAAATGCATAAGACATAATTTACATAATTATTAATAATTTTAATGGAATACAGTTGAGAATTTGAAATATCATATTTGTAATAAAACTTTTCTTTTAGGGTAAAGTATATCTATTTGATAAAGTATTTAAACCCAATGCAACCCAAGAGAAAGTTTATAATGAAGCCGCAAAAAGTATTGTATCAGATGTACTTGCTGGTTACAACGGTACTATATTTGCTTATGGGCAGACCAGCTCTGGAAAAACACATACAATGGAAGGTGTCATAGGTAGGCTATTTTGTAGTACGTTAGAATCCTTAACATATGATTATTATTTTAGCATCAAAGATGTATAACATTACTGTATTCCAGGCGATCCAGGAAAACAGGGTATCATACCGCGGATAGTAAATGATATATTTAACCACATCTATGCAATGGAGGAAAATCTTGAATTCCACATAAAAGTTTCATATTTTGAAATCTACATGGACAAAATTAGGGATCTATTAGATGGTAAAATATGGCTATAAATGTTTTTACTTATATTTTAATAACATATTCCTGATATTAATTGATAAACTTATATACAGTTTCAAAGGTAAACCTGAGTGTACATGAAGACAAGAATAGAGTCCCATTTGTAAAAGGTGCTACAGAAAGATTTGTGTCAAGTCCTGAAGAAGTGTTTGAAGTTATAGAAGAAGGAAAATCTAATAGACATATTGCTGTAACAAGTTAGTGCATATATGTTGCCTTTAAATTACTATTTTATCATATACCTATTTAAAATACTCATGTTTCTAAAACATTAACCATTAATTTACAGATATGAATGAGCACTCATCTAGATCTCATTCAGTCTTCCTGATTAATGTAAAACAAGAGAATTTAGAAAATCAAAAGAAATTGTCAGGGAAATTATATCTGGTGGACTTGGCTGGTTCAGAAAAGGTATTTTGTTTTTACATAAGAATCACTTATTTCAATGTCATTTTATTTGAACATAATTTTAATATTTTATTTAAAAAATTTTAGGTGTCTAAAACTGGTGCTGAGGGTACTGTTCTTGATGAAGCCAAAAATATTAATAAGTCACTATCGGCATTGGGTAATGTAATATCTGCATTGGCCGATGGTAACAAATCTCACATTCCATACAGAGATTCTAAGCTGACCCGTATCTTACAAGAGTCACTTGGAGGTAATGCGAGAACAACCATTGTTATATGCTGCTCACCTGCTTCCTTCAATGAAAGTGAAACTAAAAGTACACTAGACTTTGGTAAAAGGTAAGCAAGTAAAGCAGTTCCAGATTCATTGAATAACATTTACTGTATACCAACAATAAAAAAAATATTTCAAATTTAACAGAGCCAAGACTGTCAAGAATGTTGTTTGTGTCAATGAGGAACTCACAGCTGAAGAATGGAAACGTCGCTATGAACGGGAGAAAGAGAAAGTGGCCCGACTCAAAGGAAAGGTAAATTATAATGATAATGAAAATGATAGTAGCATATCTAAGCCTACAAATGTTTAAAGAAAAAAATTGATTGTGTAACAACATAGATAGAAATGAAGATATTTTGTAATAGGTTGAGAAGTTGGAGGCTGAAGTCAACCGTTGGAGGTCTGGTGAGACTGTTCGACCTGAAGAACAAGTCAACCTTGTTGAAATTGATGCTGCCACTCCAGTAACATCCTTTATTGAAGAGAAGCCACCTGCAGCAGTAAGTAATTTAATACTTTGTTTTAGAAATACATTGTAGGTTTTTTACGACTTCCTGAGTTGCAATCATTACAAGTAAATGGTAAAGACTACAATTTACTTCCGATGTCATTTCTTCTTCATAATTACATGATAAAGTGTAGTTGTAAATTAATTTAATGCAACAAACCAAGCAATATTGAATAGACATGGTACCACTAAAGTGTTTGAGATCATTGTTCTTAGTATTTTGTTAGAACTAAGTCTGACAAGATGTATCATTGTACTACTATTATCGCTAGTGAGTCAACAAGACTGTCTACCCAGTAAATAGCCATTATATTCCAATTATTTAATCAAGCATTTCTGGGGTTTTCATCATTTATTGGGTTACTCATTTTCGGCTAAAAGCATTATCTTATTTATATTTGTATGCATATTCATATAAATAAATTATAAATTACTTTTTATGTCGTATTTAAATATATTTAGTTTCTAAAATAACGCTTGCATACTTATCTTAGTTTTGCTTTCTAGTCTTAATATAGCTTGATTGTTAATCTTAAATATCTATACAAAATATAAAATAAATTATTTTAAATTTGATGTACAATTACGTAAATGTAATATTGTAGATTTTTAGCAGTTTCTATTCGAGTTTCAATAGAGGAGCCTTGCAGTACATGATAATAATTAAATTTAATTAAATGCAAACACTTACTATATTATTTGATATGACATCCGTATGGTTTTAGATTGAGTCTCATTTCTATTACATTATTATTTATAGAGGAATCAAAAGTGCTAATATTATTCACCTTTTCTTAATTGATAATGATACTAATTTTGTAAATAAACCTATGTGTATTTAAGCAATATTTTTATTATAATCAGCCTGTACCAGTGGCTGTGTCAAGTGCTGTCGAAGATGCAGCAATGCAGGCCAAGTTGGAAGCACTTTACCAGCAGTTGGATGACAAGGATGAAGAGATCAACCAGCACTCACAACTTGTTGAGAAACTTAAGGAACAGATGATGGAGCAAGAAGAGCTCATTGCTTGCACAAGGTAATATTTTAAGTCAGATCTTTTAATTGATTTATGTCAAAATTTTGTAATTGTAAATGGTATTGTATTTTTCAAGTCCGAAATTAAGAATTAGGATATAGCATTAGAATGAAAAGCTGAAAAAAATGTTTTGGTCATATCACAACGACGATTTCTTAAGGATTTAATGTAAATTACTAGCCATACGTCGTAAAGTAAAAATAGACTCTGGTATGTACATTTAGTTGAGACCGCATTATTTGAATGTGTGCTGTTGAACAGCGGTAACTCCGTAATTGCGTAGTTATGATTCACTATGTGTTATAAAGTAAAAACATCTTAATCGCGGGTACTTTATTCATTCACGAAGAAAGATGGGTGGCTTTACATTTTAGGAATTCATCTTGAATGTCATCATACATTCAATGTATGGTTCTTTGTACATATTCATAGATAATTTGTATTGGCGGTAGTTATTCGGGACGTACGTCCTTAAATAAAAAATTTGGAACTGTATATTTTATATATATATATTAATAATGTATTATCTAACATTCTAGTCACTACTTGTCTGTTTAAATAATGAGATTTTTAGTACTAAACGGTGCATAGTATAGTTAGTTGTTAATTAGACAAATTATTAATTAAAAGTTTACATACGAATGCACATGAACTGTTTGTGTTACTCACATTTTTTTTATCGACGTAATAAATTTCAGCACAGACATTTTAGATTGCACCACTTATCGACAACGTGTCCCGATAATAATCTAAATTATCAACATATATTAACTCTATTTTTTTATATTTATAATTATATTTTCTATAATGTTTACTTCCGTGATGGGATGGATTATTTAATTAAAAATCATAATTACAACGCATTTGAGATTACGCCTACAAAGTACGTGGTTTGTACTAAATATCTAATTATAATATTAGATATATTCTGGTTAATTGTCTAACATGGAGTAATAATTTATGAGAAAGTAGCTTCAAAAGGGGAGATACTTGTCAATGAATGGGATAAAACATACGATTTTAACAAAAGAACAGACAGAACACATCGACATTATGTCAAGTTACTTCACTGGTATTTAAGGTCATGATTAATATAACATTTCTCTGTGTTTACACAGCCACAAGATAAAATTACATAAAACTTTTCGAATTTATGTAATTGCAAGTAGATATTTTTATACTGTAATAAATATAGTACTTTTTTATGGTAACAGTAATAAATTGTAAATGTAACCAATACATTGATGTGTTGAGTAATAATAACAATCTAAAGCAGTTATTGAAATTGTTGTTTAAATTTAATCCTTGTAAATGTTATTAAGTTTAAGCTTTTCGTGTATAGACGCGACTTCGAAGCTCTGCAAGGTGACATGAACCGTATTCAACAAGAAAACGAAGCTGCTAAGGAAGAAGTAAAAGAGGTTCTTCAGGCCTTGGAGGAACTCGCCGTGAACTATGACCAGAAATCACAAGAGGTTGACAGCAAGAGCCGGGAATGTGATCAACTATCTGAAGAGCTACAAACTAAACAGGTACGAAACATCGCGTTCGTTAAAATAAAAGCAAAGGTGAGATTTTTTTTTTATAATGGTTAAATTAATTATTGGTTTTTATTTATCATGACAGAGTGCATTGACAACGGCTACAGCTGAACTTCAACAGCTACGTGATCTCTCCGCTCATCAACGAAAACGTATTGCCGAACTTCTGACCAACCTTCTACGCGACTTGTCCGAGATCGGTGCAGCTGTGGGCGGCTCCGAATTAGATTTCAAACTGAACGTTGACACTGTTGGAAAACTGGAAGAGGAGTTCACCGTCGCACGTCTTCACATCAGCAAAATGAAGAGCGAAGTGAAGAACATTGTGCAACGTTGTCATTCTCTGGAAACTGCGAATATTGACGCCAATCAGAAGGTCAGTATATCTGTTAAAATGCTTTAAACATGCAGCTATAAAGGTAAATTAAACTATTTTTTTCCCTTTCCCTTTAAGTTACATGATCCCGTTATGTACTTTTATTATTTTATTCTTGGTAAAGTGCTATTTACTTATGTATAAAGTCTACTCTTGGGAAGATGAATAAATATGCTAATGAAACAAAACTGTGATAACCCTAATTACAACAAAATAATGCCGTCATTGTTCATACAATAATTACTTTGTCACACTGCATGCTCTTTATAGTTCAGGTCGCGTCACAATGTTCGTTCCCATACTCTTCCGAAACGGATCGACCGATTTTTATGAAATTTCATATGCATATTCAGTAGGTCTGAGAATCGGACAACATCTATTTTTCATCCCCCAAGTGACAGGGGTTGTTCACTCTTAATCGTTTTCTTGGACGAAATTTTTGTTTTCATTTTTTTAAGATACAGCATATAAAAATATATACAACCCCCAATTTTCATCCCTCTACAGTCAACCCCTATTTTTAAGTGGCAAGAAGACTTTTGCGAAGTCAGCTAGTATATTTATATTGTTATTCAGATTGAGGAATACGAGCGGACGTTGGGCGAGTGTCGCTTGCTGATTTCCCAGCATGAGGCACGGTGCGCGTCGCTGGCTGAATCGATGCGCGAAGCGGAGAACAAGAAACGACAGCTGGAGGAAGCGGCAGATGCTTTGAGAGAAGAGTGCGCGCGTCTTCAGGTAATAATTGTTTTTTGAATCAAAGTTGTCACATCACCATGAGAAATGCTAAGTGTGCTAAAATTGATTATTTAATATTAAATAGATTACAAGATTGTCCATCCATAATCGCAAAATATTTAAAGTTAATATTATTTAAAGCATACATTTGAGATTGCCGAATGTGTGCCGTGTACTTAAGTTCCGTAATAGAACTACGTTGTATTTCTCTGTTTATTGGCGATTGTAGTATAGTATTTTACAGTAAGCTTGGCACATTATTTATTAATAATGATGATGCGTTTTAGGCGGCGGAGCGTGTACAGTTGGCGGCAGCTGAACAACGTGCGGACTCGCAAGTGCGCGCGGCGCTAGAGGCGCAGCTCGAACAACTACGTGCCTCACATGCAACGCAGCTCGCTGCACTCAGAGACGAGCTAGCCGCGCTGCAGAGACAACACCAAGAACTCAAGGAGTAAGTTATCTTTTAGTTTCATCTATTTACTGTGGAACAATGTGGACTATTCATTTTAATTTTAATATGTTACGATATGGTTTATAACCGGTTAATTTGTTTATACAGCACCTACCAGGAGCTCACTCTGGCGCGACAACAGCTCCAAGATGACTACGACAAGCTGAAGCGCGAGGAGGCCGACAAGTCCGCCAAACTCAAGGAGCTCATGTTAGTGTCACGATCGCCGAAACGACATCTAGATAAGGCCGAGAAAGAAGTCGCTAACCAGCAAATGGTGTTTAAAGACGACTTCCGGGATTACATAATGTCTCCGAAGAGAGACAAGCTCTGTTTAGATATGGGCCTAGACGAAAAGGCTTCGGCCAGAGAGGAAAAGTCGCTCTCGGCAATCTCTAAAATCCCTCGCCACACCTGCAACATCCATCCACTCCAGCTTCACTTACTCATATCCGTTACCATGATCCTCCTTACCCACAAGTATCCCCAAATCGTTGTTTTGGTTTAAGCTTGTTTGCTTGTTTTCTGTTATAATCGTGTCTTTTAAATTTACATATCTTGCATTGATACAGAAAATATTACCCCAAAACATTAGGTATCTTAGGAACTCATAAGAATACTTGCAATTTAATAAATTATTTTAGGAAAGTTAATTTTTTGCCACTATTTATTTCATTGGATATAAGGTTAGCTATGTGACGTGGAAAACGAATAATAAAGAATTTTAAATAATTTATTTATAGACATATAAATACATTATGCTGATTGACATTAGGTAAGGTTGAATAATATTAAGTTCAAAAATTGAATATTTTTAAGTTAATGAAAGGAGCTTGTGCAATTTAACTCACCAGTGAATAAATTTTTGACAATGACCAAAAAACTTAAAACAATTATATAGTAAACAAGGGTATGTATTACTGTATCAATGCTTTGATTTGAGTAACTGGTCATCGCATTTTAATAGTTATTTCTACTTAAAAGTACAAAAGTTAAATTATAACTACATTTCGCAGCAGTTGTCCTATAAACAATTGGCAATAACATAATTTAGATCTGTAAACGTATAGGCCGACTGCTGAAGAAGTTATCGTACTAATAATACTGATAATTAATATTCTCAAACTTTTTACGCTTCGCTTCGAAGTTCAACGTGAGCCGAGAATTATTTTATCTTTAAAAATGCTTATTGGCGTAGTGATATTATGTCGCATGTGTTCATTGTTGTTTGTTCTTGTGACTTTAGCATGGAAGTTATGATAAAAGTTAAAAGTTAGTGAAAGCCTTTATATCGGTTTATTAGTCAAGTTATTAGATTAATATGATTTTCAATCAGAGGTTATTTTTTTATAAAATTAATTTGTTGATATTTTTATTGGTGTTATACCGTAATTTAGAAGTGGTATTTGCTGTAAATTGTTGGTCACCAAATTAGCACAAACTCGTGTCCAATAAGAAAAATGGACTTACATAATCAGTTTTTAATGTAAATAACGTGTAAATAAATGTTAAAGTTATGTACAGAGATTCCTATGTAGAATATTTTTAATAAAATATTTTTCTACCACATGTGGCGACCATAAGTTATGCGAGATTAATTTTTATACGTTAACTCGATGATGTGTTAAAAACCAAAGATATTATTTTGTAGATAGTATTAAATAAAATGATAGTATTTTTGAGGTATTACTCGTTTAGTAATAATATCTTATTGCTAACTATTAGAATTTTGGCAAAATAGAATAACTATCTTAGGTATAAGTAAAGCATTTATTAGGGAACATTGCCCATTATAGTTCATTCCGGCTGTTGCATTTATCTTGGCATTTCCATTTTTTCGTTCCATATATTTCTTAGAAGCGCATGAGCACTCCATTCCTATAACCCATGCCTTTATATTTTAATTTTTGCATTTATTTTGTTCCTAGTGTCCATATCACTTCCTTAGTCTGCACTCAAATGCCGAAGAGTGATTGTTGCCTCAATTTATTTAGACCGAGCTATTGTGCAAGTAACTAATGAGGCGAAAATTTGAGTGTATTTACAGTTCAATACTACTTGCACATAGTCCGGGCTTTACGGTGAAGTAGCTAAGGGCAATTAAATCCAGAAAGATTTAATTGTTCATGCAATGGTAATGATGCAGTACCGATTTGTGATATATTTTACGAAATAATAATATTAGTCAGTAGGTGTAAGTACAATTATATGTAGTGCAAGGTCTTGTAACACCTCGCTTTTTATATTTTTAAGTTATCATTTTATTCCGCACGTATCCCATTCATATTCATTCTGCCGGGGGTTGGCACACTCAATGATAATGGCCTAAGAGCGATACGTGACTGTAATATGGATGGGTGCGTGCAGGAAGATATATCTCACTTTGCAGGTAAATTATGCCGTTTCTATCGGGATTGATGTAGATATGTAGACAATTTACAAATTAGGACACCCTCATAATTTATGTTTATAATATTAAGATACCTTCATGTGTATAGAAGCCATTTTAACAATGTTTAAACTTTACAGTCAAAGCGTGGAGCGACGCGAACAGGCTCGCGCCGATCTCAAAGGCTTGGAAGACACTGTGGCTAAAGAGTTGCAGACTTTGCACAACCTACGGAAATTGTTCGTACAAGACTTGCAGGTAATGGAATTTTTGACTAAGTTGAGTATTTTTGGTAACAATTCAAAAAACATGTGATATTAAAACTCCAAATAGTCTAGATTTTAATTTACTCCAAAATTAATCTATTAAACGAAATTAGACCAAATTGGAAAAAAATAGTTGCATGCTTAGAATATTTTGCTGTCGTTTTAAATTGCCATACAAATAAATAAATTCAATCCATTAAAATTTCGTATGCTTTCTACGCATAACGGATAATTATAGATCTGCTTTCATTATGACGGAGTCTTGTTTTAGGTCTTAGCAATTTTTCAGTTTTACCTTAAATTGTTGTTCAATTTCGTAAATAGTACATTTATCTGTTTATCAGAATATAAGTAATAGTGTTCGTTTAAATGCTTTTATTTTACAAAATTATTTTTTTTAGGCAAGGATAAAGAAATCGACTAATTCCGAGGAGGGAGCGGAAGAGGAAGGCGGATCTCTTGCGCAGAAGCAGAAGATCTCGTTCCTGGAAAACAACCTCGAGCAGCTTACGAAGGTGCACAAGCAGTTGGTGCGCGACAACGCGGACCTGCGCTGCGAGCTGCCTAAGCTAGAGAAGAGACTGCGCGCCACCATGGAGAGAGTAAAGGCGCTAGAGACTGCACTCAAGGTAATTTTATTACATTAGCCTTCCTATATTGGTTTTATCGACTTTAAAATATTTCTAGAATAATTAAAATCCTATATGTAGTCTAGCTAATAATCTATTTGCCAAATTTGATGGAAATTTGTTCATTTGTTTACGCGTGTACTTCTATCTTTTTTATGTTTGAAGTAATTTTAAAAGAAAAACATAATGGGTGCTTTAATATTAGAGGTATTTATGAATAGCTTTTTTATTAAATGTGTGAAATATAGGATCAGTTGTCATATAAGTTCGATGCGTCAATGTATAAGCAGTTCGTTCATTCTAAAATATTTATAATATTCTTTTAACTTATACCCCACATTATCGTGTTGTATCAGGAAGCTAAAGAGGGCGCGATGCGCGACCGTAAAAGATACCAGTTTGAAGTGGACAGAATTAAGGAAGCTGTACGCGCTAAGAAT
This sequence comes from Hebomoia glaucippe, assembly GCA_025727935.1. NCBI lineage: Eukaryota > Metazoa > Arthropoda > Insecta > Lepidoptera > Pieridae > Hebomoia > Hebomoia glaucippe. Next base: position 5,069,984 of record JAOSYY010000013.1, on the reverse strand, counting down.
CTCGCGCGGAGAGGCGTGCAAGCACAAATTGGTAAGTCTAGAATAGAAAATTTAATATAAAATAAATGATTACTTCTTAATATTCTGTTATTAAACTATAATGTATTTTTACAGCTAAACCAATCCGAGCTGGTGGCGGACACCTGGTGGGCGGCGGCCTCGGCGTAGTACGACCCGCGCCCGCGCAGGACATTAAACGGAAATCTATCATAGTTGGCGCCAGAGGTAAGATTTTATAGCATAGATCACACTATTTGTTATATGTTGTAAATTTTACGATGATATAAGGCAAAGGAATAAAATTTTCGCTAAAACGTCAACTTTACTAGAATGCTTTTTATTAAAAAAAAAATTACATATAAGAATATTATTTGATGCTAAAATAAATTATTGAAGGATATTGCAAATTTATAACTGGTTGAGGTAATATAGTCAGGTATTGCAATAATTTGTCCCTGTTTATATAAATATAGTAGTAAACGTAATGATAAACCGAGGTATATAAGGTATATAATAAAATGAGGTATATAAGGACCATCAAATGAACCTGATGGTCGCCTGTCGACGAGTCATAAAAACAGTAATATCTCTTATGTTGTTAAACTTCAATTTACTTTACAATCACTTACCATTTTTTTTTTCAGATGAAAGTTGAAGAGATAGCCGTTACATCATAGAGAATCTAAGTGAAATTCATAGATGTATTATTAAATAAGGCGGCAAAATCATTCTTGAAAAAAACATAATATTATTCTACTTATGTATTTATCAAAAGCCTAATAAGTAAGCTACACAGCAAAAAATAACAAAAATATAGTAGTACTCATAAGGCTTAACATTTCGAGCTATTTAATCTTAATGTTAAGAATGCACATGTTTAGAAAGAATATAAAGCTTCTCGCAAGTTTTCGTAAACCGAAACCCTGAACCCATTTCGACACGGACAAATAATATTATAATATGACGATTAATGGATTGTGTACTCAAATGTCTGCATCGACTATTCCTTAAGACTTTCCATTGGTTTTATATTGTCGTTTGGACAAGAGTTATATTTTACATTTAACACAATATTTTAATAAATATTTTATGAAATGACAAGTATTATGTTTAGTTCCAATTTAACGCCTTGTGCTAAATGAAATTTTCTTGAATTAAGCGAAATTCTTTTAGGAAGAAATGTTATGAGGGACGTTTCAAGACGTCAGTACAAATAAATGCCGAGCCAGTTACCAGAACAGATGGAACAACGAACGATCGTTTCATTTCTTCCTACAAGATTTGATCGACCTATTTAACAATAACTGTAAGGAAATGCTATGAGTTGTTACGCAGACTCGCATGTGCTGCCGCACAAAGAAAAAAAATAACAAAAATATAATAAAAAATAACGTTATGTCATGTCTGGTGTGGCAAGTGTGGTGGCAAATGCATCCCCGGAGTGCATATTCAATGTGTAGTTCTAGTGTAAGCTTCTTTAATATATATTTTTATATATTGTGATAAGCGTTGTTATGCCGGCATGTGAGCATTTAATAAGTTAACGAATCGAAGTATACAACGGTGCTATGGGTGATAACAAAATGGCCCAACAGATGGAGACACATGTACTACGCGCACATATAAAGATTGCATTGGATATGTTTGTTCAATTTGCCTTCGTTTGCTTCTCTAGTCATACAATGGGGCACAGAGCTGAGAAAGAAACCCCTTTGAAAATCTTTAACTTTATTTTTTTATCATATTTTTCCTGTAAATGGATATATTTCCTATATATTTTTCTTTATTGATGCGTGTAATACATGCATATGACGAGCGTATGTATCTGGGCGACTTGCTGCGACGAGCAAGTTCTCGGCCTCTAGGTACGAACTGCGCCGATTCGCGAACCTTTAGTGGGCGATTTTTGTATTTCGACAGAGAATACGAAAATCACTTTCGACTAAAATTTATCATTTCGGAAATATAATTGAATATTACAGAATGTCCTCAGAACTAGTTATCATCCATGCCACCTATATACTAAACCTTCATTACTGCATCATACGTTTTCGCTTGTGAGCTGTGATGTTTTGTAGAAGATTACCCATTTCGCCTATTTCGATGGTACTTGTAGATCTAAAGCTCTTTCAAATAAAGGAAGCTTATGTTCAAGTAGACAATTACAGTTTCAAACTCCTTAATATTGCCAATAGTCATGTTCTCTATGCTTACTGATAAATGTCTTTAAAAAATTAAACTTTCGGTTTAGATGCCAGCGATTTGGTTAAAGTTCTCTATTTGCTTTTAAGATTCATTAGCTTCTTAGTAGATCTGTAACTTATGTAAGTACTTATGAAATATTCACGTAACGCAGTGTCTGTGGGTTCTAGCGCAGAACCGCGCCCGCGCTGCGTCTCGGGGAGTTGTGGAACTACTTCGACACATGTTCAGAAAACCAAAGATAAATCACAACTACGATATTCTTGTTCAAGATTATTAATTACCAACTGAAATTTAATATAAGTCCACATCTTAATGCATCGTTCCAGAGCTCCTTAGTGTGTTGCAATACATATTTTATATTATCTAGGTGTAAAGTTGTAGTAAATTATTTCATACTTAAGTTAGACACTTGATTTAACTATATTTTATTTATTGAATTGCATAAATCTAAATTATCACACGTCTTTTTTCACTTTTGAAGTGTTAGGACGTTTTTTACATACCTCTATTTACAATGTTTTATAATCATGATTAACTACATACTTTTTTATTTCTAATAAAATGCTTAAGTTGTATTACGCCTGAAAATCGGATTTGTATTTTCTTTTCATTATTAACTGTTATATGTTGAGATATAAGAGGCTATCCTCGGTTTCCAATCGCCGAAGCATCGACAGCTCAAAAGGGCACGTGAGCCGCGCGGGCGAACCCCTAACCGGAAGGCTTGCCTTTGCACCAAGTGATTTAGTTTATATCGACATCTTTTGTATGATGTATTTGATAGAGAAATTCTCAAAACGAGTGTTTTCTTTATTTTTATTTATTATAAAAATAAAATTATGAATTTAATTTGCTACAGTGTTTTTCATTTCTTAATATTTATAGATCCCGAAATAAAAATACATATAAAATTAAAAGCATTTAAATTTCATTACAACAAAATAATATTTATTTTAGTACTAGTGTTTAAATAATAATAAATATACGCCTTACAATTTGCAATTGAACAATAAATAAAAATACTTTAATACTTCATGCTCATCTAACATATTTTTGATATATTCTGATGGATACAAGGAATGCACACTAAAAGATAGTTCAATAAATAAGTTCGTTTTCATTATTTTTTCATCGATCATTTTTTTTAAATGGTCTGACTACTTTTATTTAATTAAATCGTAGAAAATATTCATTACATCAATATAAGTTAGTTTAAATAGGGAATTGTTTCATTCAGGTATGCAACGTGTGGCCCGTATTCTAAGACGAGATTTAAGTTTAAATCTAGTTTTGGAACTTGACAAACCGTTTTTATAAATTTTGACATTTTAACAATTCTTGCGACTTGTGTTACTACTTAGAATACGTGCCTGAATATTGTATGAATATCACAGATTTTTATCCAATGTACTTTTAGAATATGGTAGTAAAATAACTATAGTTTTAATAAAAAAAATAGTTTAATATGAATTAATACAACATGACATTGATCATTTTCGTAAATAAACTGAAAGCGTCAAACGCATTCGAATTATTACCCGCTCAATGACTTCGTTTTCAGGATTACGTGTCATTGGTTGCAATGTTTTTTCTGTCCCACGTTCAATATTTTACGTAATAAAAGTATTGAAATATTTAGCTAAAACTAAGTTCAAGTAAGTTATGATTTTAATCTGTCTATACTCAATACACAATATTATTACTATTTGGTTTTGAGTAACTTTCATAAAGTTCTAAAAATGTCTAAAACTACGGTAACATTGTGACAAATAAACTCTTAATTAGTATTGTTATATGTACTTTTAAAGGAAATGCGTACAGACGTACAGAGGCGAAGTTTTCACATCATTGCTATTTTTAATGTATTAACTGAGATAAATTAATACTATTTAACTCATAGTTTTATAAATTACGGTATAAGCGGTGCTGCTAAAAATTGCAATAAGTTATATAATTGTCGCTTATCTATTCTACAGAACACTAGCAACTTCTATTATAAACGTGTTTATCTCGTCTCTACTGTAGCGAATTAGCCACGTAGTAAGACTAGGAAATGCTACGGGCCCCGCGCTTCAAGGCTTACTTAAATCTGATAACCATAACTAAAGCAAAACATGGGGCCTCTTGATAACATTTGTTACAGGCCGCGGCCTGGCCTAATCCGGCACTGTGTGTCTAACTAAACTACTTTTAAAAACTTGCAAATAGGATATATTGTTACACTTATTTGACATTTCTTAGTCCGCAAAAATTTCGAATCTCACATTCGTTTTATCTGTTATGGCAAACATTTATTAATTATATAATATATGATTTGGAGAATTTAGTCATGCACCTATAGTCAGGGTTTATCCATTAATTACTTAAGGTTCGAAAGAGGGAAGCATATTCGGCAAAATTACATGCGTTTTTTTCTCCATTAAGTAATCTAGCGATTTCTAATTAAACAGCGCTGGCAAACATTAGATTTCACTTGTATGTAAAGATAATCTAATCAAAAATTAATGGACAATCCTTTACTTTCAGATTTCTTTGTTTATTGATTGTAATGCATTTTTTGGCTTGCGAAAGTATTTCACTTCTTTTGGCAATCGTGCTTGCAATATGTTTGCAGCATTTCATTTAATTTTCATAAATTTTTTGTTATATTGTTACTGGAAGTGGAGACTTCAGATAGTTACATAGATAGAATCGTTCCTAGGGTACCCCGAGATGTATGAATTTAATATTTTTCTATTGAAGATGTTCACATCCTACTTAGAAAAATGATCGACTAAAGTATGTTTCAGCGTTGTTATGGATAGATAATTTGTATTTATTTTGTCCACATATTATCTCACGCGCTTCCTCCGGGAATATGTTTTGAATCATAAGGACTGAAAGTCCACTCTATTGTCGCTTGCACATCATAGTGGATCAATAGTGGATACAGAGTCGCTGGAATGTTGGCGAGTCAAGGGATTGTTAACACCGTTCTCTTTAACTGTCGACGATGTACTGAAACAATGCATTTATACCATTATAGAAAACAATTTCATAATAATTTGCTTTTTGAATATTAAATAAGTATTTTTTAAAGCTTTACAAATAATACCACGTAAGTACTAAATATTAAATTTACATCACGGTTGTACCTTTATGGCGAGTATCTAATTTATATGTAAGTAAATAAATTTGTTTCGTGCAGTTTTGATTTTAAGAACAAGACTTACCCGAAGAAGGGAAGTAAAGTAATAAGTTGCGCGCGTGAGGTACACTCACGTAACTCAGGTAACACGAGCAGCACATGCCGCAAGTAAGCTTGCAACGCGACACGCCGCTGCTCTACGACACGCGCATCCTGCGGGTAAAAGTCATCATAAATTTTGTCAAAACATTATTTGTATGCGTATATCTCTGACTAGGAAGCCTAGATTTTACCCGCATTCATATATTTATTTTTCTTAATTAAAATAATTTTTTTTGCCCACGATAACATTTGCTAATTAAAAAAAGTTAATTTAAATTCAGCAATAACCGAAGCTGCATGAAAAAGAAACTCACCCGTTTTCTTAAAGTTTTTTTAGGGGGAAATTTATAGTTAGAAATATCTGGGTGACACTTTTTGAGTTGAGTATGCATTTCATAGAATTTTGCATATCTATGATACACGTTCCATTCTTCCTGGCCAACTTTGAGAAAAATCTGTAAATATAATTTAGTTTATACCTTTATACATGAATAACGAAAACAAAAATAAAGCATTAATAAAGACACATACCTGATAAACGTGATACGAGTGCGTTTTCTTACCAACCAAGAATGCGCTAGGGATGTAAACCTTCACATTAGATTCGGGACATTCCAATATTTCCAAACCTGAGCTTTCCAAATCTTGCAGTCGCCGTTGCAAATGTTGATTAAATTCCATAAGCTCCGCGTGCATTTCAGCCACCTATTACGAAGTATTTTTTTCTCATTACAATACTTAAATGAAAACAAAATATATATCTACTTGTTTATCGCAATAACGATACTAAACAATAACAATAAGATGAATATATCAAATTTGTCTCGGACTCGATTGATGTGCAAAAGTTGCGCGCTTTGAATTTTATTACTTCGACCAAAATATCCGACTTCTAATTCTTTTTAATTGAAGGGATACAAGCATTGATGGCCCTAGTACTTTTCCTAACTAACCGGATGCTTTGGTTATGGGAGATACTTCTTGGAATTACTCTAACTAGATGAACAGCGCCGTAGGTGGACTACCTCAGAATGCAAGGTTAAGCAGTGGAACAGATTCTACCAAGTGAGTGGTAAATAAAAACACACGCTATCGACTCCTCGTGCAGGATTGGCAACGACGTCAAAATGTGATAATAAAAGTCTTTATCGTCTCTTTGGAACAATAATGGCCTCACTATCGTGTTATGAATACTATCTGACAAGTTGGAAAAGAACATGAATACCTTGTACATAGGTACTATTACGTGCCCGTGGAGCTAAAGTTTTGTTAAACCCATATATAGATCGATAGAATTATGTTATTACAAGGTTATATTATAGCTGTATAAAAAATTAGTAAGTTATAATTGAAAATTCACAAAATGTACTTGAACTAGTTTTCTTTCGTACTGCGTAATTTCTTCATCATGTCCATTATTTGTTTTCATTGCTTTACCCATTTCCACTGCTGACATGTAACTCCTCAACTGTTCCTTAAGCCTATCATTTTCCCTGAAACGGCATTGTAACTAATTTAATCATACTATTATAATAATCACTTATTTTGCAAAATATACAAGTTTTATTCTAGCAAAAAGATGTAGCTTATAAGGGTATCTAAAGTTCCAACGGTCTCAAAACCAAAATTTATCCAAATAAATAAAGCTAAGTTAGAAGTTTCTAGTTAAGAAGCTAAGATACATACCTGCTAAGATCTAATACGACATTTTCTAATTTTTGAATCTTGTCTTTACTCGATAGTTCAATTTGATTGAACTTTAATTGTAAATTAAGAAACTCTTTCTCCCTACATTCCAAAACAGAATCTAGTGCCTTTTCATCTGGTACACTTTCGTCTTCAGTGAAACAAAGTTCCAAGCATGAAGTGCTACCATCTATGCTTCCTGCTACCTCCTCACTGTCGCTTTCCGATATTTTCAAGCAGTTTACGCTTAAATCAGAAGAATCGTCTCGTATATTATTCTTTTCTATACTCGTAGAACTAGTAAATATTTCTTTTGCACTTTCCGAAAGTTTTGACAATATTTGTAGGGGACTTTCAATTGCTTTCACGCCATCTGGGAAAAAATGTCTTCTGCCAGTTTTACAATCTGAGCTTGTCGGTTCGCTTGTTGATGCAATTGGTAATGCTATCTGAGGGTCTGGCGAGTTCAAACACGTTGCTGGGGCACTATTCCACACTTGATTAGCACTATCTATTTGCGTCGTCTTCATTGAACGTTTTTCTATTGAACTTTTTTTCTGTTCCGATTTATCAAATGATATAACCTGTCTAAGAGGTTTTCTTTTAGAATTGGTAGACGATTTTATCGGTGTAGGTAACGGTATTACTAACTCAGCTTTATTTGCGTGGCTAGTATGTTGTGAGTCATTTAACTCTGCTCTATCAATTGATAATGCGAATAAAACAGTTGAAAGACCTGTAATGCGATACTTTATGTACTATGAAATATTGCTGATCGCACAAATTTAATTAATCTTAAGCTAAAGATACAGTTATATTTTAAAATAGTCTTTATTTGATTAGGCCTTTTTTCATATCGCTAAAATCTTGCTGTGTAGTATAGTTTTTGAATTTTATTCATTAAAACATAACTATGTTTAATTTTCATTGACTCTCCTGTACATTAACCATCTCTATGTTGTCACTATTCAATACATGCAATAATAAGTTTAACAAATAGTACATATATTATTATTAAGTAACATGATAAAGACATTACCAGCTGCCATGTTCGGAAGAAGGTTAGACTCAGGACTTCTTACAATGGCCCCTTCATCATAATATTCTAATAAGAGTCCATGACAGATCCAACTTTGCAAATATCTGTAAAAACAAAGTAATGACAAAATTTTTGACTAACCTGATTATACTGTTTTGGTGTTCATTTAAAATATATTACAAAACATTCAAAAACAGCACTATACAGAAATTCATTTCACTTTCCATAGAAGCATTCTTATAAACAATGAAGGACATTTGAACCATGAACTTCTAAAATTTCCTACCTAAATAAATGATATAAGAAATCACTTTATGTTTTTAAATCCTGTTACTAAGTGTTACGAAATACCCATTCAGTCTTTACTTTATATTATAAATAAATGATAATAATGTCAGAAGTTAATAAACAATACATTAAAATCCAAATCAATATTCCTGCATAATAGATTGAGGCAGAGTGGAATTTTGTACTAAAATATGCTATTATAAATAATATCTTAGGGTTATCGTACTTCATCGAATACAATATAACCATGTCTCACCTTTCCAAAGATCTCTCATTTAAAGCCGCTCGAAGAAATGCCCTGAAGTACCCAAGTGGTGTATTTATATTAGATAAAATTTTAAACCTTTCCTTCTCATGTTTTGTTAAGTGCAGACAACAGTAGCTCCACAATGAATTGCCTTAAAAATAAAATTTTAAGTTTAAATATTACTAATTAATCATCACAACTTTGAATGAGTAATATACTATATAGCAATAAGTATCTAGGCAATTAACAAAATAAGCATTAACAAAACATATAATATATTTATAAAATTATAAATCACAAGTATTATTATAAAGCTACCAAAAGTGTCAATAAATGATGATTCTGATGTTAAAAAAGCCATACACATAAAAATATATTGGACAGTAAACATTCTGCTTAGAGAAGTTTTAGCAAAAAAATAAAATAGTTAATTAATAGTTATAATAATAAACTTACCAACATTTACAAAGTTGAAACTAAAATTAAGACCAGCTGAAACAAAGTTCTGTATTGTGTAATTAGATAAGTTTGTTCTTAAGCCATGACTAAGAACTTTTTCCCACTTTTCACACAGTGTTACTATCCTACAACAGAATAAGATAGTTAACAGCATAATTAAGTAATATGGATAATTTTGTCCTAAATAAACTCATTACATAATAGTGAGTGACTTTTTGTTTGGAGATATTTATAGACATATATTGAATTTAAAAATAATAGCAATAGGACAATCAAAAATTCATTATGATTCTGGCTAAGAGGATTAATGGTTTAGCTCATCAAGTAATGACATTAAAAATATCAACACCTAGTTACTACTATACAGTGGTATACAAGGACACAAATTATAAACGTTCCTATATCAACCTTATATCATCTTCAGTCGCTAATTCGGACTTCCCACCAAAGCGGCTCTGACAGTTTTCAATACAATTTATAAGTTCGAAAATATTTTGTTTAGCACTTTCAATTCTTCTTTTAAGTTCCTCTTCTTTGTTTTCTATTGCACTTGCTAAACTGTTTAAGAAATTAGTATTCTACAAAGCATAAAATATTTTACAAATTGTGTTAACCTTCTACAAAATGCCATATACTTAATTGCCATTTTTTTTTCTTACCATCTTTTATTTAATTAAATAAACAATAAGGCATACTCATTTTTGACAAAATGAAGTTAAGTAAAAGCACTTATTCGAAATGTAATACATTTTCAATCAAATTTATTATTTTGAAGGACAAATTATGTATGTAATTGAATATCAGTTTTACTTGAGTCATGAGATGCTATTATCCATTACCAATATTATTTAGATATACCATATAAAATTCACAAGATTAATATTTAATGTTAATAAAATAATTGCTTCAATACGTTTATTTATTATGCGAATTTGCAACTTCGATCGCCTAAGCACAATATTTTGGTTTTAAATTTTGTTTTTTTTTTGTATTTTTGACTTTTGACAAAATTAACACAGACTAATGCATAATGGTTTATTCAAAGACATAGTTCTCACAAATTAGATGTCAGACGAGATCTATGAAATTATTTTATGAAGGGGGATCTAAGAAAGATTTAAAGTTTTATTTAAAAAAGCATTTCTTTTCTTACGAAAGTTTATAATATGTATCTGCCAAATAGTGGCTAGTTTTAAAGTTAGAACTATTGTAATCGAAAATACAATATCAATATAATGGCATGTCTAAATCTACTTGTATTATATTATGGTCAAAAACTTTAAGATTGGAAAGCTATAATTATAAATGTGTATGTGCAATTGTAAATTGTAGTGGAAAAGGCAAAAATGTAGTTAAACAATGAATTGTGGTATATACACCATGGACTAAAATATTTATGATAAGAGTCAAATTGTCTTTTAACTTCCGTTAAACGTTAACATCAGGTAATGTCTGTACTCTGTGCTTCCGGTAACCATTTATATATTAAAATGGCGTCCGATTGTGGGATTTTGTAACTCCATGTTATTGTGATTTTCTAAGTGTTAAAGTTTATTTTGGAATTTTTTAAAAGTGAAGTGTTAAAAGAAAGCAATAATAGTTTTTAAATAATTATATACTACAGTATCACAAGTCAAATTAAGACTATTTCAAGTTCAGATCATGAGTAATTACGAAGACGATCAGAGTGAAGACGGAGAATTAGCACGTAGCCCTGTTCAGGATGAATTGGATTTCAGGTAAGTTATAAAAAAAGTTAACTATTTAGGATAAGGTTAGATTTATTGTAGTTATGATTACAATATTTTCAGCGCGATTGCAGTGCCATTTTCCTGGAAGTATAAGGTTATATTGATTGCATTAAATAATCGTTTACATTTAGCATTATCTTTATACTTCTTAATTTTTTAATTATTTAATTTATGTAAATTTTTCCATTAGTTTGTCGGATGAGGACCGTGACAACCCAGATTCATTGATTATTAAACCACCGCAAGCTGTTATTCGTTCGCATCGAGACAAAAGGCTCCACAAACGTTCGGGTAAAGAACGATACAAAGAAAGTGCTAGAAAGGAAAAAAAACAACTTTATAGGTCAGTAGTAGAATCTTTTAATATGAGAGTTATAGGTTTTCAGTTAACATCTTTGTTTAATGTTAATTATTATGTTATTTAAGGTCTGACTCATTGGTCTGGGGATGTTCAACATCATAATTGCCTTTTTTCAACAGGGATCGCGATAAGACGGACAAGGTAAAGCGTGAAGTTAGTAATAATATTGAACGTGAAGATATACCAAAAGACTACTATAGAGATAAACAATATTACAGAGAAAAGGAAGTTTATAGAGACAAGGACTTGAGAGAAAAGGATATGTATCGTGAGAGGGAAGTGAGGGAAAAAGATGTCTATAGAGAAAAAGAGTTGTATAGGGATAAAGATCCCTATAGGGAAAGGGAACATTACAGGGAAAGAGATGTTTACAGAGACAATGCCTATAGAGATATGGGAAGGCAAAGGGAAGCTTACAGGAGTAAAGAAATGTACAAAGAAAAAGATGTTCAAAGGGATGTATATCTTAATAGAGATAGACAATATAAGTACACTGAATCTGATAGGAAACATATGGAATCAGACAAAATTGAAACCAGATTAAGATTGCTTGCTGAAGAAAGCAGAAGCTCGCATAATCATGAAAAGGAAAATAGAGATAAAACATCAGGTGATAAAGAATTGGAAGACTTAAGAAGTAGATTATTAAGTAAACGAATGAGTAAAGAGCTTCAAAATCAAGAATCCAAAAAGTATCCTGATTATGACAGAGATGGAAAGTCTGATTCCAGTAGCAGACACTCCTCTTTTGATAAATTACATATAGAAAGAAAAAATAGGTTAATTGAAGCAGGTAATCATTTATTCTGAAAATTTATTATAATTATGAAATTAGTAATAAATTTTTTGCTATAATTTTTATACTTGTATATAAATAATTAAATTGTCATTGAAGCAGACAAGATTGTGTAAGTATATTATATGTGAATAACTATTTGTTAAATGATTATTTATCCTTTTTAGAAAGGGAAATGGTAAAGAGGAAACATGAATCGAGAAGTGAATTAGAGGCTCGTCGCGAAGACCGACGCAGACGTGGTAAGAAACGCTCGGTTACTCCCGAGGAAGGAAGCAGTAAAAAGAATAAGACATCACATTCTCCCAACTATGGGGATTCAGTTGTTGAGGTATCAGATGCGAGTGATGTTGAGATGAAGACTGACTCTCAATCAGAACCTGAGGAGGGTAAGCATAAATTTAATTATCTAATTGAAGATATTTTACTTGTGTACACATTTTCAACTACTTATTTATGTTTTATGTAAGGTATTCTCTTTCTATTTTTATTACCACCTTGAGTTTTTGACTTCTTAAATTAAAGAAAATATCCGCTTATCATTGCTTTTACTAAAAGTGTGTATTAATTTATAATGTACCTTCTCCATATATTATTGCTCAAATTGCATACAACATATGTAATGCATTATTTAAGGCTTTCTGTCTTAATATTTATAGGTGAACATTCTAATACAGAAACTGAAGATGATAGCTCATCTACAGATTCAGAATCAGGTGCTAAATCTGAGGAGGAAACTGAAGAAAAGTCTGTAAATGAAAAATCCAAGTCTTCTAAAGCTCATTCTAAATCTAAATCGCCTACACCTAAATCAGTTCATGCAAGTCCTTCATCACATGAAACTCAGAGGTAAATATCATTTAAAATGTTGTTATAGGTTATTTAATTATATATATTATTTAAGTAAAAAAATATTCTAATAACTATATGGTTATTAATGTGTTTGACATCCTTAAATTATATATAGTGTAGGTTGCATTATGTGATCATTTATTCTGTGTCAATTGTTGCTGTTCATAATTTGAATGTGTCTGTCAAATTGTAGAATAATATGGTGTATAAAAGGAATTGATCCTCAGCAAATTCTTAAATCAGTTAAGAAATAATTTAACTGTTCTGTTTGTTAATGGTTGTATATTTGTAAGTTTAAACATAAGCCACAGAACATTAATTGATAGTGTTAGGATAATATAAAAAAAAGAAGGAAGACATTATAAATGACACAATATATGAATTTCTGTTATATTCTATATTTCGTTTATTCTTTAATAATATTGATTTATAACCAGGCATTACACCCTTATTAAACTTATTTCAGAAGTTTTGATGCATCCCAAATTTTGATCTCTAGGTCACTTTCAAGATCAAAGAGTAGAAGTAGATCACATTCATTTTCCCCACCACCACCAGATGAAAATGGTAAAACTCCAGTTGAAGAAGCCAAACCTGTTGAGGATGATGAAAGTGTGAGACTTAAAGAAGAAGCAATTAATTCCTTGCCACCATACTTTCCTGCATTGCAGGTAAATTTTCAACAAATTTGCATTTTAGTATTATTAGGTATTTGTCATGATATCTTCCGACATTGTTTTGTCATAGGCTCTGTAATAGTTACTATTATAGTACATGAGACTTTACTGTAAAAAAGACATTCAATTATATTGATTGATATAAATAATATCTTGCAATGTTGATAAACATAACAGTTTAATATGTTTAGTACAGAATTATAAATCTATTAGATGTAAATAAAATACTAATAATACAGAGTAAGACTAATTCTCAAATATTTCCTTGTACTATATCTAAGAAGAATTAGAAGTATATTTTTATTCATATTTCCAATGTCAAAAGGCTTTTATAAAACTGTGTAATGCACTGTAAGTATAGTATTTTTAAATGAAATTATTAAGGGTTGTATTAATAAGAATTATTTTATAGGGCTGTCGTTCAGTTGAAGAGTTTCAATGTCTAAACAGAATAGAGGAGGGGACATATGGGGTTGTTTATAGAGCTCGAGATAAAACAACCGAGGAGATTGTTGCTCTAAAACGTCTCAAAATGGAAAAAGAAAAGGAAGGATTTCCCATTACATCACTAAGGGAAATCAACACATTACTCAAGGTAGGATCACAATCTTTATTTACAAATATTTATAAGGCCACTTGGGCTCTCACTTGGGCCATCATATTGCAACAAAATGTAAAGGTATATCTTTTAATTGTTTGTACTTGTCTCTGTGTAGTCTCTAAGTCGGAGCCGCGGAGTGTCGCACTTGGCTCACGTGCACGATTCACATTATTAATGCGTTGTATTTTATTCCTACAGGCCCGGCACCTCTTACCTGAAGAGGGTTGTGCTAGAGGTGTGACCCAATTGCAAGGGTTAACAACTTCGATACACGGGCGGGCCTAAGTATCTTATAAGGAATTTATTCCAGGGGATAACCCTACAATGCTCTCCACACTTAATATTTTTGAAAGTAATTTTTTTATCACCTTATATGATAACATTATTGAATATCGACGGTATTCTGAAATGGCAATACAAACATTTGATAAGTAAAGTGAAGAACTCATCGTAATTCAAGGTAACTGTATATACATACCTGTATGATAAATGTTTGGTCAAATAATATAGTTAGTAACAGTTTTATAACTGTATATTGACATTTATAATTTACTAATAAATTATTATCTTTCAAGAACTCGCAACCTTACATAAATCGTATGAGGAAGTAAATTTATATGTACTTCAATATTCCAATATAACAGCCATCAAAGTTAATATGTTGAGTATAGGTTATAATGTCTTTGTCCAACACCTTACATACTAATTAACCTATTTTGTGATATCAACTATTATAAAAGACAGAAATCACGTCAAGTGTACTGTATTGTCCACATTATCACCAAACATCAGATGAAACATAGCCAAGTTACAAAAAAATGTATTTTATTTATTGCCAGTGTTAAAATCATGTAGAATATTTTTCTTTGTTTGCGACACTATATTAAAGTATACATAAAAATACCTCCTTGTACGTTCTGGCGTCTAGTTATCACAATTTTTCCTTTTAAATTATAAAGCTATTAGGATTTCAGTGAATTGATCAATCTTGAATGGTAATAATATTAAATTGATCTCATTTAGTGCTATAAAAGCACGTAGTTGCACAAATATTTATAGTTGTTCTTCTTTAACAACAATGCCAATCTCCACCAAAAATTATCCTTGTACTATTTTGTGGGCATAGTTACAGGACACAGCTTTAAAAGTAGCACATTTCAAATCAAAGAGATTCTGGTGAATATGATCACTTTATTTTGTTGAAAGTGGATCCAACCACAATGATAACTATCCATTACTGGTCAAATAATTTCTGTTCATGTGTAGTTGTTGAATTCACAACTCCCTCCACTCTGCTAACCTCTTTGTCCCCTCCCCCAATACTGAAACAATGATTAGTAGATATTAATAGTGTTCAACTTTAGGTTAAGAAAAAACGAAAAGATGTACTAAGCTGATTCACCTTGACGTTTTTTTATTTTAAAAATAGAGAAATCCTTATTGATTGGATTATATGTATTAGATTCAACAAACAACATGCTTCATACCTAATTCTTAGACTTAATAAGTAAGGGACATACTTCGTCACTTACAACTTTTTTTTTTAATTTGTATCTTTACGCCATGCGGTCTTTCAAGTATGCCTTAAGGTGTCATTTTAAATATTTATTTTGTTGAATATTTCAAGTTTAAAAAATATCGATATTGTATTATTGTGCAATTTAAAAAGAATACTAGAGCTATTGAAACAAAATGATTACTTTGAACGTTTTCGGTAACTGGCAATATTCGCAGTAGACCTGCAGAATAGCACTGGAGAAATGCCGAGTGGAGGAGACAAATCAAATGTATGAAATACGTTAAATATTCTTGCTGAAATGTTGTTGGATACACCAGTGAAATGAGAGCGCCGGCTGTGGGACCGGAATAGACCATTCAGGTAATTTGCTATTGACAATTACTTGTTTTAAAATCATGTGGTCAGCTTATTCCATACAAAACGTCCCCACCGGTGCGCTTTTAACAAAGATGAGCGCCTATAGGTGAACATTTCCAACCGTTAAATTTTACTCCCCTTTTTACGATGATTAGCAATCAGCAATGATTTGACCTGCATAACAGTCTTAATTTAAAAGATGCACGTCATTTTGAAGTAACTGTCTTCTTATTCTTTGGTTTTGCTAAGAGTATTCCTAATTATACAATACACAATTGAACATCCCTTGTTTCTGCCTTCAAATATCGTTGGCAAGACTTTCGCGGAAAAGAATTTATCCCTCCATGATGTTATCTTTTAGATTTCATTTGACTCCTAATAGCAATTTAAACTAACATCCTTTCATAATATAGTTTTCAGTAATTAAGGTTACGCTCACTATTAATGAAAATGTTAGATTGAGTATCTTTTTGAGGACTTTCCCCAGTATTTTAAATTTATATTTCGATTTAAATCCCTTTTTAAGATGTCAAATAACTTGAGCCACCTCTTCCTATACGAAACCAAATAATATTTTTTTTTGAAACCATAAGGTGATCATAACTCGTGTGATCTTCTTTTAATTTTGAAAAATAAGTTATTTTAAAAAGATGCTTGATATTAACAAGACTATTTCTTCGGCTTAAATCGCAATATATTTATTAATTATTTTCTACAGTATTTCATGTTTTTCTGTACTTATTACCAAAGTTTGTATTGCCATGTCAGAATGGGTATAGTCGATATTGAGGTGAAAATTTGTATAGGATGCTTGTTCTTATGAAACGACAAAACGTCGTCGTCCAACATTTAATTACATTTGACATATAAGCGGCCAAATTTTTTAAATTTCTTTTTCAATTAGAGAGTGAGAAGGAACCTATAACCTATTTTTGTTACTTCTTCACATTGTGGAATACATCCTTTGATGTATGATGGTGTTCGGATATTTTAAAGCTAAGTTATTTGTAAAATCTGAAACTTTTGAGTTGTAATACTGTTATACATATTGTGTATGTATTATGAATGTACCTGGAAGTTCTTATGTAATATTTCATTTGTAACTCGATGGTTAAAACAAAATCTGCACGAGAACATTTTTTATTGAATTGGTTTATTAAGTATTCTAATTATATTTACGAACTACTACTTATAATGTTAAAAATATTGCAAGTTTACCTGATATTTTATGTATGAGGCTTAAGATTTCAAATGACTGGGTTCAAGTTCCAAGTTTTAGCCAAATGGCCAGAGCATAAGAAATAAATTAGAAATATGCAATTCCTGGGACCCAATCATTAAACAACATTAACTTTGATCATCGATGACGTTTTGAAACTTTCAAATGCCAATCAAAAAGTCAGTGCCAATATAGAGGTTCAGGTAAATGGATATATTTAATGTAAGTAGACCAATATTTAAATGCTGTCAAAGATTTGCAGTGCACAATTAGAAATCAAATTAAGTTTAACACGTAAGTGCTCTATTCAGCCGGTGTAGTCAGCACTTACGTCTATTCTGATGCATATTTTCCATCAGATTCAATCTATATTTATAAAATGTAGTTCAATAGCCAAAGGCTAGTCCTTCACGAGAAACTAATCAAGTTCAATGGTTATAGGAATATTCAATCAAATTAGTTACAATGATCACGTGCGACTATGATACGTATGCATAATTTTTGTTAAATGCATTGTAATTCAATAAATCAATCTGCATACAACTGTCGTATCTGGGTCGCCGTCAGTCGATCGTTGGTTCTCTCGGGATCACCAATGTATTGTGGGGGCACTTGTTAATGTTACATCAGTTCTTTGCAGACTGATTCATTGATTTCTTCTTTGAATTGCTATTGATTTTATATTAATTTTGCATACGCATCAAATGAGTTCTCACAATCGTTAAATACTTCACAACTGGCAACCCACAAATCTTGACACACCCGTTTTATATATATACAAATAGTAAACAGTAATGGACTGAGAAAGTATAATGTGCTGAATTGGAAATTTCATATTTTATTAGAGTTAACTATAAGGTGGTCGGTCAAGATAATTGGGAGGTATTTAAACTAATTGTTATTTCTGTAATTCGTTATTGCTTTCTGCATTGATTTGTACTTCTTTGTAATACATAGGATGTGTTATATTAATTAAAACATCCAGTTCTTGATATATATATGGAGGGCTAGTTTGGGTAGATATATACTATCACAACTAATCCAACATGGAATGCCGCTAAATACGCAGAAAGTAATAAGTACTGTAATCAAAAGATATTATGTATTTGTCTAAGAAGTAATAATGACGAATCAAATACGATCAGGAATATTTTCACAAAAGATAAATTGACATTAGTTCACATTATAAATGTATTCAAATCACTTTTTTGCCTATGCAGAACTCATATTGTCTAAAAGAGACAGGTTTGCTTTCCTATAATTAAAAGCCACTGAAATTTATTCTCTTCCCAACTAAAAATAATTTTGTGCTGACGAACTAAAATATAGGTATAATAGTTAATTTTTCCTATTACATAAACTATTTTAAAATATTATTTATTTAAACGTTTTAGTTACGGCGAACACATTAGTTTTAAATTGATCATTAAAAGAATAAATTATAATCTTGTATTGTAATATGGACATAAAGATAATAAACACTTACGCCTTCTGATTTCATGTTTAAATGTAAAACATTTTTTGGTTGTGAAAACCGACAATCATTATTTAGTATTTCTGTAGTGAAATATATTTCATAATTTTGGTCTATAAACAATATTAGACTAAAATCTATTCACGGTTAATTTAGTCGGGAGATATAATTCAATATGCACATTTCAAATAATAAAGTAGAAGCGAATATTAAAGGTTGGCTGCAGACTAATTTTTAGTGTTTCATGCATAGTTTATTATGATAATTTATGTATCAATAGATATCACTTTCACTGTGTTGTATTTCATATTGTATCACATTAGTCATACTGCTTTATAGAACTATGAAGGAACCAATTTGATATAAAATTTAGAATTGGTTTAAATTGTTGCAATTGTTTAAGATCTTAATTTGTTCAGATTTTACAAATACCGAGCACATGAAACGTATTAGTTACTTGCTTTAAAATCAAATAATTAAACGCTTGCAATTGGGCCCTCCCAACCAGGAAAAACGTGTTTTGTAATAAAACTAAATATATTTAAGTAAAACACAAATGTATCTGCTAATAAATATATAATCTTTTTTAATGCTTATATTATAAATTATTACTAAATGTTTTTATTTTAATGTTTTTGTTATATCTGATATGTTTGTGTTATTTTAACTTATTGTAGTTTTTTGTACCAATTTAAGCTCATATCACACTACTCCATAATCCTTTAGAAGCATAATGGAGGAGTATTGCATAAATAGTTACTTGTTTATCCAATTTAACATCAAATTTATTGTGGAGACATAGCTTTCGATGATATCAAGTTACCCTTGCAGTTACAGTGTGGACTGAGCTTAATAAAATTTTATATTATATTCTGAATAACATGTGCTTTAAATTTATATTATTTTTTTAAATGTATATATCCTATTTACTGAAATAAACAGATATATGTACTTTTTACGACATTCAAGATGAACCTACAATGCATAAATTGACAACTAAAACTGATAAATTCCTATCTATGACCAAAAGCTACGGAATTGCCATTATCAAAACATAAGTATGTATAATTCTAATAGATACGAGTATTTTAAATGTTATTTTCATAAAATGATAGAAACTATCTAATTTTATTTGTTTATCACAGCAACTATAATAACTTGCAATCTTATTTTTTAACATGTTATTCAGAAAATATTTTTTAACATAGATTTTCAATTTTGTATTCTGATTATGCAAAGGAAGTGGAATTTCACCGATTTGTTATTGAAAATGGACAGCTGAATGCAAGGAATTGAATTTTTGGTTACTAATGTGTCGCACATTCTTATTCTTTGTTGCAGGGTCAACATCCGAATATTGTCACAGTAAGGGAAATTGTCGTTGGCTCGAATATGGATAAGATTTTTATTGTTATGGATTACGTAGAACATGACTTGAAGAGTCTCATGGAAACTATGAGGAACAAGAAACAAGTGTTTTTACCAGGTACTAATTCAAGTAATTCGTGACTAAGATAAACAAATGTCCATGTTTTGTAGTATTAAAGTAATAATACGTAAATTAAAACCTAAACCGACCTTATAAAAAAGTTGTGTTTAACTGTCATTTTCAGGTGAGGTCAAGTGCCTTATGACTCAATTATTGAAAGCTGTGCATCATCTTCATGATAATTGGATTTTACATAGAGATCTGAAGACGAGTAACCTTCTGCTGTCACATAAAGGAATATTAAAGGTCAATAAATCACTGATTACATTATTGCTGGTCATAACTGTTCAACTAATTAATAAATTCTCGATTTAAACCTGAGATTATTCTTGTACTGATTATCAATTTTTTTATGTTACAGGTGGGAGATTTCGGATTGGCCAGAGAGTATGGTTCACCGTTGCGTCAGTATACGCCCATAGTGGTTACTCTCTGGTACCGTGCCCCCGAATTGTTACTATGCTGTAAAGAGTACTCCACGCCAATCGATATGTGGAGTGTTGGTTGCATATTCGCTGAATTTATTACCATGAATCCCTTATTTCCAGGGAAATCAGAGGTTGATCAGTTAAATAGAATATTCAAGGTAACATTAAACAGATATTAAATATTTTATATTTGCGCTTGTTTTCGTACTTTTATTATATGATATAGATAAATTATTGTGTATATATAAAATAACCAAGACATTATAGTGAAATGTCATTTGCTTTCAGGATTTGGGGACACCGTCAGAGTTGTTATGGCCGGGGTATAAGGAACTGCCTGCCGTACAGAAGATGACTTTCGCGGAGCACCCACCCGGCGGGTTGAAGCAGCGTGTTGGCGCTGACTTGCTGTCGGAAGCGGGCCTGTCTTTGTTACAAGGGTTCCTCACATACAATCCTGCGAGACGGTTGACCGCTGACGCCGCACTCGAACATGCTTATTTTAAGGTTTATTTTCAAAGATTACTAAAAGAAGACCAAATACAAAGATTAATTTTTTTTTTAAATTTTTTTGAAAAATAATTCCAATTAAAATGATAATAATATAATTAATAATTTACATTTTAAATGGTAAAAAAGGGAGTAGGGTTTCTTTATTAAGCTTTCGCTTCAAATTTACAAATCACATTATGATTATTTTTAGTACATTGTACTGTTAGTATACATAATATGCTGGTGAAGTCACAGGGCAGCTTATATATTATTGTTATATTTTTAAAATAACTGATAATATACAAAGTATTAGGGGACTACTCCCGTAAACGAAGACGGATGATAGTACTAATGACACCTTTTATGATCGGACGAAAAAAAATTGATGCTGATTTAAATAAAAAAACAGATTTAAAAACGTTTTATTATCATTATTTACACACCATCATGTTAGTAGAGCTAAATTAAACAATCTTTTCATAAAAAATACATTACTTTACTAAAAAAAAGAACCAGCAATGAAGCATGATAACAAAAACAGCTGGACTAACATGATGGATGGGCAAAAATATGATTTCTTTTTAGCCAAGACCGATGTTTTTCCGTACCATCATCACAGGTGTCATGAGTCAACTGTCTTTGTTTCGGGAGCAGTCCCCTAACACCAGATAAAAGCAAACAAATAAGTAAATTTATTTGTCGTTTGATAATAGGCAAGTAAACGTTATTTTAATTTGCAGGAAAATCCAGTAGCGATTGACCCTGCAATGTTCCCAACGTGGCCTGCGAAGTCGGAGGGCAATCGCCGTACGACACATAGCCCGAAGCCGCCCGCGGGCGGTGCCGCTTATTCGCAGTACGCACGCGCCGACTCTGACGAGGCCCTCGGCTTCCATGTACAAGCCCGCTCGCTCAACGTTGCCCCGGGATTTTCGCTCAAATTTTAGCAAAGATGCATAGTAACTGTCATTTGACAATTATTACACAACCTCTAATTAAATGCAAAATACATAAATTCATACTGTGTAAGACGTTATAGAAATAATTTTATTAAATTACTTTATTACAATTTAAAAAATCAGCATTTAGTTATTTTTTAACGAATCTTAATGTAATTGGATTTCCTTTTGTTAAATTTATTCAGTTTTGTGGGTTTATGTCCTAAATACGTGTAACCAAAACTATAAAGACTGTGAGATTCATACCGTGCTTGTAAAATGTACTAAATAAAAATGTAATTTAATAAATTAATCAATATTGTGTAACTGACATAGAGTTAGATCTAAGATAATCTTATATATAAAATGTATTTCAATTTTCCAGCCGATGTAAGTAATTTTACATTAGTTTCCAAGCTGTTGTCGTAAGTACTGGGATAGAATATCTTTTCGATACATACTGTAATAAATAAATTCTACTACAAAATTTAACCTTTGAGTGGTACATCTATGAAAGTAAACATATTTTTTTAATCAAATTGTAATATAACTATGATGTAATAGTTATTCCTGTAAATATATCTTTATGAATAATACTATACCTCTATAGGATAGACTTAGGTAAAATATGGTATATTATACCTGTTTTGACAAAGTATACTTTTTTTATTTCTTTTCCCAAGAAAATGAATAATGATACAAAGGAATTTAATAAATAGCAATTGTAAATGTAATCATTTTTAATGAGCAACTGTAACATTTATACACCTGCATGTTGACATATTAATAGAATGATTAATAATCTAGATTTTATATTTATCAAGCCATTCACGTAATATCTGCAACTGGTGCTGGACTGCGGTGCGGGAGGTGCCGCCTTTGCTTGTATATTGTTCTACACTAGCTTCCCACGAGAATAACTCCTTTAGTTCATCTTTTGATCCAAAGTCAGAGCTATAAACAGAATTTATTTACGTATGATGAATTGCGTCACCTAATGATAATAATAAAAAATTAAACAAGCTGTTTGTCAGTAATGTATAAGATTACGCGACAAAAAAGACAATTTAACAAACAATCCCACTTTAGTCACGACCCAAAACGCCTGTTCTAGGTGTAAATATGTAATTTGTGTTCAGCCTCGGGCACGGGGTGCCTGTGGCCGGACGAGTATCGAAAACAGGCATTTCGAGTACTAAATGTGGTGGAATAATTTACAAGTTCCGTCCGGGTCACGTACTACCGTTCATAGATGAAAAAGTCGAAGTGCTATGCGCGTTTCGATTTCAGTCTATGAAATTCCGAACTCTAAATAAAAATAAAAGGTCTTAAGATTGGCAATGCGTTTTCTAGATCTACTGATCTTGAAGTTGTCCATGGGCGACAGAAATCGCTCAACATAAGTGAACTGTATGCACGTTTGCCTTCTTATCGCATAAATAAAAATTGAGAAGACGTTTGTATTATTTATCTTGCTGGCACAGTTGAAACAATCTAGTAGGCACTAGCCTTACGCCCTTAGATCTGCCACATAGTTACTGATATATTTTTTCGAAATGACAAACGTATATAAATATAAACAAAATATCGTAATATGCATAGCGTTTTACAACAGGTTTAAGTCATTCAGATATGATTTACCATATCTCAATATACTCCTTATGAGGCATATCCTGAAGACTAACTCCAAGAGCACTAGCTCGACGTAGCACTGTGCCAACAATATGATGCGCTCGACGGAATGGCACTCCTCGACGCACCAAGAAGTGAGCTAGGTCTGTAGCCAACATATCAGGATCCAGTAAACCAACTGCTTTCTCACTATCCACCTAAAATAAATATCTAAATTGTTATCAAATTATTACTCATAAACACGAACGATGTAATAATTGTATGAACTTACAGTCATTGTTTTTATGGTTCCATTCATCACTCTTATACAATGAAGCAATCTGTCATAAGACCTAAACATGATTTCTTTGTCGACTTGCAAATCTTTATTATAGGTGCTAGGCAATCCTTTCAATGTACAGCAGAATGAAAAGCTATCCCCAAGCAATAACCCTGCAGCGCCTCTAATCAACTCTAATCCATCCGGATTTCTTTTCTGAGGCATTAAACTTGATCCAGTTGAAAATTTGTCAGATAACTTTATGATACCAAATTCGAGAGAGCTGTAAATGATTAGATCTTCGGCTAGCCTACTTAGATGGAGTCCACAAAGAGCAGCCCAATTCAGAAATTCAACTATAAATAATTGATTACATTTATAAGGATTAAAGAATTAAAGAACTATTGTTCCTGTATTTATTTGAATTATATTCATAAATAGAACATAATGCTGTTATTTCTCTAATATTAATTGTAAACTATGCAATTTATAAATTACGCTAGAGAATTTATACGAACAAAGTTGTTAGATGTGTTTAATAATTTCGCAAAATTTGAGCTTAACTTCCGACCGCGTTACGAAAATCGAATTCTTTAAAAAATTATGTGTAACTCTTTTATATGTATATTTATTTTAAATATTTAAATTTCATGTTTAGTTAATATTACCTATGTAGTCCCGTGATCCGACTGCGTACATAGAGTTAGGTGTAATATCATTGAATCCTAGGCTATGGGCCAATCTCATACGATCAATAGTTAAAGCACATCCAGCTATAGCCCCACTACCTAGTGGACACGTTGACAAGCGATTGACCTGTTCTTCCATTCGAGAAACGTCTTCTTTCAAAAGCCAGGCATAGCTACATTGGGATGATTAAGTTAATATTTATTTAGTTAAATTAATGTAAATTCAGAGCCAAAAACCCCTAAAAACAGTTACATTACATTACATTAGGCTTGTTTATAAGGTATGGTATTTAGCTTCTCATGTCGCTGTTACAAAAATATAAAAAAAATCCTAAAGTTCATATCTTTATTATAAAAGAACTTATCTGTTTTCACCAATTCAAGAAAAGAATTTTGGTAGATAATAACAATATTTTTACACTATGAGTTAATTTGAAGGCTTTTTAGGGAATAATTGTATTAAATATACGATACGTGGGTACCTTAGTAAAAAGTGACTCCATCGGATAGGTTGAGCTCGTTGAAGATGCGTGTATCCTGGTGCTATAATATTGATTTCATTTTCGGCTCGCGTTACAATCACCTTAAATTATTACAAAAAATTTGCTCTAAAGGGGTATTTAATATATTGTATCGATTTACGCCATTTTCAGCAAAAGCAAGAATTAGAAGGATCTTGTAAAATCTATCTAAATTATTTATAAGAGGCGTAAAAAGGCGCATTTAAACTATATAAACATGTAATGTGAATTACCTGCATATCGCATCATCAAAAAAAAAATGATAAGTAGAATTACATTAATCTGTAAGTTTGTGTTGCAACCCAGAAATAATTACCGAAATCAGTTCTATAACTTCGTTTGTTATTTTTTTTGTCGAATTGAGCATCCAAAGTTTGGTGTCTGTAGCAGATTGATCATTACGACTGCGTGCAGTATGAAGATGAAGGGCCGCATCACCCGCATATTCTCGAAGTCGTCGCTCCACTACAGAATGTATGTCTTCTTCTTCATCCATAAGTCGGCCATTTTCATCTAATTCCTTCTTAATGTCGTTTTCAACCTTGAATAATTATATGAAAATGAATTATTTTGTCAATTAATCAGTGCGACTTTAAATTGCTATGATTACTTAAAAATAGTTTCAAATATTTATAAGGAATATAAATACCATAGAATTAAATAATTACTTAGAACTAAAAAATAATCCTATTTAGGTAACGTTTCCCCTTTTCGAATGGTACGTTTTTTATATCGTATGTGATCACGGGATAAAAACTGAAATGTATTTCGGCCGAATGGCCAGAGCGCAATATCTAATTACAGAAACATCTAGAAATGTAGTAGTCATTAGGATGGAACGATATTCATTTTAAAAATATAATATTCAAAACATAAATTTTTCACCTTATTTAATCCTTCTATAATAGCATTATAATTTTTATCGGAAATATGTTTGCATAAGTTCAATTCATGGGCCCAGGCGCGGCTGCCAGAAATATCTTCTTGGAACAACCTACTATCTACTGCAAGCGAATCATTTAAGCGTCTGAGGTCTGTTGAAGCTCCTTCTTCGAAACACCCGCCCCATAATTGATATCTATCCTAAAACAAACAGTGTAATATTATTAGGCACAATAAAGGATATCCAGTTACGCAGTACGTATCTAACTATAATATAAATCAGCATATATATTATTTTTAAATGTAGTTCTAAATTTGAATTGTAATGCGTTGTAATTTTAAATTAAAAACTTACCGTGGACATAATGACGTAATAAAAGAGTAACAATTATGACTAAAAAGTTGTTATTGCCAATGATATTCTATTAATGCTACCATCTTATTTAACAGTGTTCTTGTTTGAATTAAGATAGTACTGTTTTTCTTCAGTTGATTGCGGATCTTATCGTCACCGCAGTTTACTTAAGGTCAAGACTCAAGACTATAATTTATTACATATTGCTTAGATATTATTATTGATATTTTATAATTTTTGAAATGGGTTGTTAAATGAAGAGGCCAATGACGTATTCACATCAGCTTATGTATATTTTAAATCTG
>JAOSYY010000013.1:4988897-5043134 GCA_025727935.1 Hebomoia glaucippe | reverse complement strand
CCTGTCTGAATCAAAAAGAAAGAGCGGTCATCCGCTCTTTCTTACTCTTCTACCAGCTCGCTGTCGTAAGCAAGTTGCATTTTAATAGGAAATACCTACCTTATATTATAATGAGCAATTTAGGGTTGCTATTACTTTATGATCATTTCAATTCATGCGGGTGATACCTATATTACAGAAACGCTATTTATTTGAGTACCCCAATAATATGCAATTCAGTTATTGATTTACTAAATTATATACCGGTTACAATTTACATCGATAATAATTATATCATGTTAATAGACGTACATAAACTAGATGAATGTGTGTGTAATTTTGTTATTCCATACAGATTTAAAACTGTACGCGCTCTATGTGTACGAGTTAGTAATTGCAAATTGCCCGTTACGGTAGTCGGAAATGACAAATGAGATATGTGTCGGTGCGTTTAAAATCGTTAATACTGTGATTTGTGTAGATAAACAGTTTTTATTATAAGTGCTAGTATCTGTTTCTAGTAACAAATTAAATTCAAGAAATAGAGCAATTGGAGGAACAATTATGATTTTATCTGAACCTTTCCTTGACTGAGTGTTACTAAGTTGCCGATTGCTGTCTGTAAAGAATTTATTTATTTATCTGTCAACTGTCAATAAGTACTGTACTTTGAAAATTGAATACTTTAAAGTTTACATGTTGAGGTTATAAAATTCTCATGATGAAACTTTATAGTGCTTAGTTTATAATGTTAAATATTTTAAAACTTTTTCTTAAGTTTATTCAGGCTGATTTTAAGTTGTAGTAACTTACAAATAAAAGTCCACTACATACTCTTTGTTATTAAAATAACCTATAAGGCAACTTGAGCTTTCATTATATAAAGAATGTATAGGTAAAAAATGGATATTAATCAAGAAAAATTGGAAAATAAGTCTATAGAAGAAGGTTATCATCATTATACACTTTTTGATATTACTGTTGATCCGGGATTAAAAGATGACGATGGTAATGATTTACCAAGACCTTATAACAAGAATCAAATGAGAAAATGGCTCAAAAAAGTTAGGTGGGAAAAACATAAATCCGAAAAGCGCAGTAAAGAAAAGGCTCGTGTTAAAGAGAGAAAACGTGAAGCGCGGGCTGCTAATATAGATTTAGGGCCTAATAGAAAGATGTTAAAGAGAATGAAGTTAGAAAAGGTTAAAAAAAATATTGGAATAATATTAGATTTAAGTTTCGAACATTTAATGATTGAAAAGGACAGATATAAAGTTATAAAACAGCTTTTACGATGTTATTCAATAAATAGGAGGTCCAACTCACCACTTAAATTTTATGTAACAAGTTTTGGTGAGAAGACTAAAGTTGACATTTCTAGACATAATGGTTATGAACAATGGGATGTAAGTATATTTTTGTAAGGATTGTTGAGATGACACCTGAAGACTTTAAAATTGTAGACTTTTTCAGATAGAATATCATGAAAAGCCATATACAGAGGTTTTTCCAAAAGACAAGCTAGTATATCTCACAAGTGAATCAGAGAATGTAATTGAAGGATTTGAAGAAGACACCTACTATATTATAGGCGGCTTAGTTGACCATAACAAGCATAAGGTATAGGTACATTTATACAAATTATTTTTTATAAATATTTAAATATTGCCTCTAAATTGAAGACCTTTGATCTCTTTGTTTCAAATATCTTTTTTTTTTAAATGGTTGGTCATTATAGTATGTCATATAATTGTATAAAGGGCAGGTGTTATTCGATTTATCTTCCTTCTTTTACAGGGATTGTGCTATAATCTAGCAGTTGAACACGGCATCAGGCATGGTCAATTGCCTCTAGACAAATATGTGAACATGAAAACCAGAAAGGTCTTAACAATAGATCATGGTAAATTTCTTAATATTATATATTAGTTTTGTTTTTTCAAAGTGTAACCCTAGTTTGTGGTCATATTTCAAGGAATAATATAAGCAGTTCAGCTTAAAATTTTTAATATTTACTGCATTTATACTGAGTTATGACACAAATGTAAATTATTCTTATTCATGGAATTATGTATTTATCTTATTGATATAGAGATTTTTACAGAAAGTACAGAGTATGTCTTCATATTAAGCATATGATGTAAATATGGAAGCCTCTAATTAAAAAACTTAGGTTATATACCTATTTAAGAAAACCAAATTATGTAAAATCCAATCATTTCTATGCATCTATTGTTACAGTATTTGAAATTGTACTGAGGATTTGTGAGGGTATGCAGTGGGAGGATGCTCTTTTAAAAGTTTTACCTTTGAGAAAGGGAGCCCATCTATGTAATTCTACATCAAGCCTAGTTACAGCCACTTAATGTGATGAAATCACAGTGTTATTTGAATACAAATATTATGTATTTAAACTCCTTGAACATTGTAAGTTCAAAACAAAGCACTGATTACATATTCAGATTGTTTTAAACATGAATGTGAATATTAAATACCTCAAATTAATATATTGGCTTTGTATTTGTTGAAGATATAATTTTATTACTACTATTTGTTATTTTGTTATTGAGTAATGAACAAAGTGTAATAATATATTATAGCAATCATTAATCTTCTTCTGCCTTGTAGACTTTGTGTTATACAAAAATTATAACCCAAAGTTTTGGTCATAATTTTAAGGACATTATAAGACTCGAATAAAAACTCCTAGTATCAAGTTGTATTAGGCCATTGTAATAATTTCCTACATATTATGATTTTAGGGATATGTATAAAAAAGTGCCTATTTGTAATATTGAAGTTATCACTTATTAAAGTAGATGTATTGGTAACACAAACAATTTATGACATTTTAGTCTGTCTATTTAGTTTAACCAATTTCCGAAACGATTGGAACAATTTTGACTTAAGTTTCAGTGGCAGATAGGTAATATAAATTCAATTTTAGAAAAATAATTAGGCTTCAACAGAAACTCGTAAAAACCCAAGAAATTCTGGTGATCAATTTTCTGGCAAATATATTATTTGTATTTGTAAGATTTCTTTTGACTTTTTAACATGGAAAAATGATTTATATTTCATCTTTTGGTCTTTTACTTAGTAAATTATTATATAAATAATACAAACCAATTATTTTTAAATAGTTTAATAATTTAAGTCATAAAATCGGTTAATAAATAATTAATATAATACTTCTAAATGATTTTTCAATTATTAAGTATATTTGATTGTGATTAATATAATTTAGAATTAATCCTTATGCGAGGTTTTCTTCGATGCAATCTCCTCCCGTCTCAACTGGCAGATCTGGATCACGCATTCCTACTTCTAATTCGTTTTATAATACAAATTTATGCCTTTGTAAGAAATCTAATATAGTAGGTACTAGTCTATTGGGATCATTTAAATGAACATGGTGTGTTCCTGGGACAAAATGAACTTCAAACTGTGGATTATTTTTTTCAACTACCTCTCTCATTTCTACGCAATACGGATCTGATGCGTATGGAGAATCTATCGCCTTAAAGTAAAGAGTTGGACATTTTAATCGTCGAATAAGGGTCTCCACGAATAATTTGTTTTCAGGAATAAAAAGGATGTCTTTGAGACGAATATCTCTACTAAAATGATATTTGTTTGGATCCTTTGAAGATGCTTTTGTTCCTCTTTTTGCTAGATACTGTACACTGTCTATTGCAACAGATTTATTTGTACCCAAATGCCATCTTTTTACAATATCATCCATCGTATATGTAGGTGGTTCTGCTTGAAGTCTGCTTTGACTCAGTTGAATATTTTGTATATTTTTAGGAAAACTTTGGACGACTTGTTTTAAATCATAATCATCTATAATAA
Organism: Hebomoia glaucippe; assembly: GCA_025727935.1. Taxonomy (NCBI): domain Eukaryota; kingdom Metazoa; phylum Arthropoda; class Insecta; order Lepidoptera; family Pieridae; genus Hebomoia; species Hebomoia glaucippe. The sequence goes on along the minus strand of JAOSYY010000013.1, from coordinate 5,039,300 downwards.
AATTGTCGACAGCTATATAAAAATCAACATCATCCGGAAATAGACAGGCAAATCGCATTCCAGCAATAGATCCCATAGAATGCCCCAAAATTGATATTTTATCCCATTTGAAGTAATCCTTGACAGTGAGAATTAGTCGTGGAAGATCCCAGGGAAAGTATTGAAGTCCTGTAAATAAAATAGTGGTTTTATTGTACGTTGGTTATATTTAAGCTTTTAACGGACGATTGGATACATTTCTAAAATAAATGGCCGCTTTAAACTTTTAGGAATCTATGGTCACTATAAACTATGCCATTTGAACCTGAATAGAGGACATAATAAAATCGTAAGTAGGTATATGTAAGATATCCCCTACTGACTGACTGTCATCTACTAACAATATGATGTAATAAATATTTAAGTAATGTATACATCTTAAACACATTCAACGACATGAGTTCGTATTTTAATTAAATGTACCGGGCGGAATCCATGACGAGAGACCATGACCAGGAAAATCGATAGCCAAAATAGATAGTTTATCACAGATCATCGGAGCAATCAGATCCCATGTGCCAGCGTTGTCCTGCCACCCATGTAAAGCCAATACTGGTCGTTTTTCATCATTCCCCCAAAGTTTACAAGCAATATGACCCCACGGCACTGGGATTGAAATCTCTTTCACAGGTACCTAAAACATATTTTTTACTATGGATCATTATTAAAAATACTTTTTATACATATTTCGTTCAATAGTTTATTTATTATTTTCGGTCTGATTACAATTAATTGTATCTAGTTATTGTGTTTTTTCAAATCATTACTTAAAATTAGAATTTTCTATTTAGAAAAATACTTAAATCTAAAAATGCAATAATCCTGATATAATAATTAGGACCAGAACTAAACATGAAATCAGAAATGTGTTCTTTCAAAGTAGAATAGATATTATACTCTGTAACGTCACATTGTATCAGTTTCTATAATTAAATACATAGGTCTATTACGGTCAGCGCTTAAGTAATAAAATTGAGATCAAGGCCAGGTACTCACAGTCGATGTATGCACTCCATTGCATTCGATTTTTCCAAAACGTCGCAAAATAGGCCTTACAGTTTGACGATTACAGTTTAAAATTATTGTTCGTAATAAGTTTTTTGCCATGTTGATGCTTATATAATAATGTTATAATAAGGAACGATATAGTCGGATGTACCGTTCACTGTGCACAACAGACTGTTTCTAACATTGAATTCGAAGTGAGGTTATGCGATCAATACTGAATATTTTTATTCCGTATCACTTTTTAGATATTGTATATTTTTCGTGAATTTAAAGAATAAATTTATGTAACTGATAAGCATTTACAGTACAATTTTAAACAAGCTAACGGTATCAGCGAGGAATGTGTATTCTAAAGTCTAAACTCTAAAGTAACTGAGGCCATGCTCGTTAGTTCGTCATTGTAAACTGATGACGCAATTTGGAATTTGGTCGCAAGATACACATGTAATCTCATTGTAAGACTTCACTACTTAACTTGAATATTTAAGTAACTTGGTGTATTATATTATTAGGACATTGTGAGCATTATAAACTATAATATTCTTTTAGATTTTGCTGATTAAATATGTATTTCCTTCATAGACTACATATTTGTTAAAGTTGAATTTGTTACATAATAATTGTTTCAATATACTAAATAAATTATATTATTATCATGAATAGAAATTGTATATTACCGAACATTACGTATATAATATACGTATATGTTTTGTGTAAATATTAAAAATACTTTGGAAACAAATGTTCACATTAATTTTCTTTAGGGAAAAGTTTCGGTTCGTGTTTTCCTGTGTCGACCGGACACGAGGTAGTTGAATTTTTAATTAGTTAATATGCAATAAAACAAGTAACCATTATAAATACAGTATTTAATATCTCAATTTATGATCACAAACGTACCTTTTTCTCTAAATAAGGCTTTACAACAGTTGGTCATTATTAAAATGGTTTTAATGATGTTACTTAACATATAAATGTCCAATGAATAGTTAAATTAATAACTATATGCTTATTATTTTTAATAGACGTATAGTAAACAATAACAAGAAAATTATGGTAATTGGATAATAGAAGAAAATTTATTACATAGACACACATTAATATATATTAAATACCCTTTCGTCGGTTTCTAACGTCAGGTAAACTTTTTTACGAAAGTTTAAATTGGAACTTTTGATATTTCTACTTCACGAAAGCTATAGAATATACAATTAAATGAAACAATTGCACGTCAATAATAAGTTATATTATTGGAACGCATCTTATTGGAGATATTATGTAGAATAAGTATGATGTAGTGTATAAATGCTTTTAATATGCATTTAATATCTACTAAAACATTCAACATCGTTAGGTACCTATAAGCAACTTCTTTGCTTAGTTTCTAGCTTACATATTAAAATATTACATTTTAACTTAAAAATACTAAGTCTTTTTTATTACAACTAGTTGTTATGGCTTCGTATTCGACACAACGTTATCTTTTGTACCTGGATTATCAAATAATTGCCGACTCACTTTTCTCTAGGTCATTGTCAAGTTATCGTTTTATTTTATATACATTTTATACTACATTGCATAAAAATACAATAAATCGAAGATATATACATTACACATTTTTAGCATAATAGATATTATAATAATAAAAAAACGGAAATTTGTCAATATAAAGAAACTTAAATTTTCTGTATTATAAGTACTAACATTAGAAATTGATATTATAAAATCTATATACATTATTCACATGTTAATGACGCATCTACAGTCTAGAGTCTAGACCGAACGGAAATGAGAATTTTATCAGTTCGTGTTACCAAGAAAGATAAGTTCAGAAACGTTGACGAAAGGTTTTATTCGCCGTAAATAGCAATATCAGATTATCTGATTTGACATGCTCATCATATACGTAATAATATCATTTGTCTAGGCATAGATAGCAGGTGGCAATGTTGGTTCGAGTAGTCCCTGACGCATGGCTGATAGTAAAGGCCAGGGGCGACACGCGCAGGATCCCCTCCAATCATCCAAGTCGAGGGCCCACAGTGCAGCACCCCGTAATCCGTTCAGGGAGATAGATGCAGACATTCTATGAACTTCTTCAGGTCGAAGATATGTCACCCACTGAGAATCATGCGTCGCATATGTACCTGACGGACTGCCGGCCACTTTCCAGTTATCCGATTTTATTCCGTTGCATATCTGTTAATAAGAAGTAAATGTTCTATGATACTCAACAACGGATTTCAGTGATACGTATATATAGAACTTAGTTTTAACTTGAGTTATAAGCTATACGTACCTCATAATAAGCGAGGAAACCGGCCACCTGAGTGCAGGTCCCGGGGTCACCAGGCGCAAGAGCCGGCGCCCCGGGGCCCGCGCTCAGCTCAGTACGTAGTGTATACGAACGTCCGTACGCAGGCACGCTCAACACTAACCGACTGCCAGAAACGACGCTTGTCCAGTATTGAACTATTGAATGCTGTGAAAGTATTATAAACATCTAAGCAGACATAAAATAATGAAATTACGTATAATATTATTTAAATGATTTTTGTAACTTCATAATATATGACATATTATAAAAGCTATAACACCATTTCAGAGAGCTTAAAGAAAAAGAAATTATGATTAGTTGACTGTTTAATCGTTTTCCTTGAGTCAAAAAAGTTAAAGTTAGATTTAACCGTTTTAATAGTCTTATCAAATATAGGCTTCACTGAAATTTATAAAAAAATATTCCTTACGAAGTTGTCCATTTCATTGAACTCATTCTGTTCCAATGGCAGCAAGTAAGCAGTCCTTTTATTGTTGGTGCTGTAGTAGTCGTTAGCCGCGATAGCGATCCAGTCAAGAGCATTAGAGAGAACATCAGGTTTGTAAGCAAGCGCGGCTACTTCTGGATGTGGAGAGACCATTGCGGAGAGCTCAAGGTTATGACGGTGGAAAGCCTTCGACATCAATGTTAGAAGAAGACTGAAGTTTTCTCTTTCTGCAGTATCGTAGTCTACACAAGGTACCTATGAAGACAATTTTTTAGCAAATTCAAAGGAGTGTGTGAGGTGAGTTAAGGTATACAACAATTAATACAATTAATGTCTAACTTCTACTGAGTAATTAAAAATATATATTATTCATGAGATGTAGTTATCTAAAAACAATGATCTTTTTTTATATAAAACAAAGACTAGTAACTTTTGAATAGAAGTTAAGTGTAAAACGTATTTAAAATGGGTGTTTAGGCAAAAGCGAAGAAAACTTTAATTACTTCCTACATGTGATCTGATTGGTAAGGTGATTCAAAACAACTTACTTGTTTACAAACAGGATATTGCCAAGCGACATGTAAACCGTCGAAGTCCCATTTCTGTATGAATTTTAGTGCAGATTTCACAAAGATCTTTCTATAGTCGGTATTGGCTACCATTATCTTCCAACTATCACTTTCTGAGTTTTCAATACCACCGACCCCCAAAATCACTTTTACGCCCTTTAGCTTGTATTCTGTTATCTTGCCATAGAAATCTAAAAGTAATATAATGCCAAGAAAATATAAAAATGTGAAGATCAAATACAATTTACTTTATACATTTTATATGTAACCTGTACGTCAAAACTTGATAAGGACAGAATGTAAATTCGGATAATCCTGATATTGCTTTTATTTATTTTCGACTAGGGTGATTCAACGCAAACACTTAAAAATTCTCTGGGTATTTGAAATTTATAGTGTTTTATGCTTTTAACTTACCATTAACAACATCAAGCTCAGGATTACCAGCAGCAAGCGTGAAGTTATCATCAAGATGTGCCCACGTGTAAATTATATGTGTGCAGAGGGAAGGCTCCACTTGCTGTGGTCCAAAGCTGCCGTTGTCTTTTCTGTATACACAGTGAATGATTCATATATACTTACTATGTGACCCAGCAAACATCGTTTTAATTATATTGCGATTATAAATAGGGTTCGTTGTACAGGGGTGAAAATTTAGGGCCTATGTATTTTTATATGCTGTATAAAACAAAAAAATCTTGTCCAAAAATAAATTAAGGTGGACCAACCTTAATATTTTGGGGGATAAAAGATAGATGTTGTCCCATTCTGAAACCTACTGAATATGCATATAAAATTTCACGAAAATCCGTCGAGCCATTTCGGAGGAGTTCAATGATGCACACCGTGACACGATAATTTTATGAATCAGATTTTTAATGAATCTAATAATTCAGTAGTGAAAGCTACCTTATCAAATTATTTTTGTTATTGGTTCGCCATGACGAAATACGAGAAAAATTACTTATAATGTACTCATGTAAGGTTCAGCAAACATATCCGAGGAACAGGGCTGTCTTTCAAATTTCTTTATTTATAGTTTTTACAGTAAGTTTACGACCGTCTTTTGCTAGTTGTATTAATCGTGGTTACGTGATTTTCATTACTACTTATTATATCTGTTCTGATCTAAATTAAATATAATATGTAGACATACCTGTAATAAGCCCAATTTGTGAAATAACAGGCGATGATCGGTTTTTCTTTCATGACTACTTCGTGATCTCCTTCTGAACTTAGTTTCAAACTAGCCTTGGTCTTGCAATTTGACTTCTCTGGCCAATCACAGTGGTTCTAAAATGTAATTATAACACTATTATTATATATATTTAATTATCTACGATATTTTATTAAAAGAGTGGAATTTCCAGGCTTTAAATAATAGATAGTTTGCAGAATATACTTTTCAGTGTAACATTTAGGTATTATTACGTTAATGTAATAATGTTACGAGAATACAATTTTCTTTAAATACTTCTAATCAATAAGAAATACCTGACTCCAGAAGAGCGGCGGTGGGCAAGTAAGTTGCATGTATCGTCCTCCTATGCAAAGGTAATATTTGGTGCAGTCGGCGGCGTCTGCGCGGAATCCGCTAGTGCAAGATGATCCTTCTAATGAAGTTACCTATAAAATTACCAAGTTAATAAATACCTTGGCGAAATTATTTATCCCAGTAAGTATAATATTATATTAAATATCATTACCTCAACATCGGTATCTATTTCGGAATCAGCTAAAGAAACAGTTGTTGTTTCTACGGGTTGAACAGCTGATGACGCGGTATCTTCTACGCTTGGTGGACTTTCAACTGTGGAAATATTTTTCATTTAATTTATTTGCAACCCATTACTAAGAAACTTTTTAAAAATACTAGTTATAAATTCTGTAAGCAATTTAAGTTTTCGTTCTTAATTTCAATTATCTAGTTTTCATGATCAATAAAAACTTACTTTCTTCAAGTGAACAGGGTGGAGCTTCGTCGTGGCCTCGCAAGACGTGATTGATTGTTGTAAGTAGCGGATATTTTCCACACCCGCAGTATTTTCCGGTAAAATCATCTAAATCCAGAGTCCACACCATGGAACCACCGAGGTCCATAGCCCGAACGAACTCTGCCTTGTGGCGTATCATGAAATCGTCATCGAAAGAGACCCACTGGTCGTGAAGGGTAGCATAAGGTCCCATACGACCGCCTGGGTCGCGTCGGACACGCCATCCCTGAACTCGTATACGTTCGCAAATCTAAAAATAGCAACACATTAACTGTCTATGAACGAATAAAAACAAAAAGGAACATGATTGAAATCTTGACTGATAATTACGTAGTGAAATTTTACATAGTCGCCTGAGCTGTCTCTTACAACGTTTTGCTGAAATCTCAGAATCGAATTTGAAAAACATACACTTATACTCAGGCTCTTCGTCGAGACTCACCTATATGTTTCTTAGTTTATTACCTAGCGATTGTGGTATGCCTTCTTTGCTTTCAATAATCGTGCTTAGGCTTTTTTTATTATTAGTGTTAAGTTGTTAGCTGGTATAAAAATAGGAGATATATCCCAAATATAATAAATAAGAATTTTACCTCATAGAAGGCCAAAAAGCCTCGCGCTCTGGTTTCGTCTCCCGCCTCACCGCCAGCATTGGAAGGAGCCCCGAGGGTGTTGCCTCCGTTCTCTACCAAAGAGAACGACTGTCCATAGAACGGTACACCCATTACCAGCTTGTTTCGAGGTGCGCCTTTTTCCATCCAGTAACTTACCGTGAAATTCTAGTAACATATAATATAAAAATGTAAATTGAGACTGTAACTAGAAGTTTTTATATCTCGGAGTCAATTGGTTTTAACGTAAAAGTCACTAAATAGTGACATCGGACATTTTATGGTACTCTTTTTTAGAAAAACTGACAATTCAAATTCTTTCCTACTATGCTCAAAATTGATACAAAGATCGAAAGCTAGCTATCACTTTTATTCCATCTTATCCTGGATAAATATAATACAGGGTGTAAAAAGACTAATGACACCTTTGATGATGGGATGGAAAAAATTCGATACTGACTACATAAAAGTCATATTTTTATAACGTTTTTTAGCGTTATTTACGCTCGATCATGTAAGTATGGCGAAATAAAATGATAATTTCATAAAAAATACATTACTTCACTGAAAAAAAAAAGAACTAGCAATGAGACACAATGTTAAAAACAGCTGATGCTCGGTTCAACGAACGCACAATGCGAACATGAAAATCTTAATGATACTGCCTCAAAATCGAAAATATCAATCATAAAGTACTTACAACATTAAATGTTTTGTCATCATCGTCATCAGACGCGTACATGGGTGCCACATGTCCGGTTTTCTGGTCCCACTGACCGTGATAGTCATACGTCATTAACGAAATCCAGTCCAAGTTCTTCGCTAGCGTGGGTACATCGTACGCTGTGTAATTTAGAAAACAGATTTAAAAAGTAAATTCGATAACCATAGTTATTTTAATAGTAATCGGAAAAATACTACAAGCAATAAAACACTTAATAACCTAGGGGTTATTCAGTTTTTTATAATATAGGTATTTTAAATGTTTAAATAGGTATATTAACAACATTATATTCTGCATACATTGATATGTATTTAAAAAACTTTTGCTTTGTTGCTATAAACTCTATATTTCAGTTTTGATTATTTGTCTCTTTATGTATATAAAACCATTAATTAATTACTCACCGTAATCGATGACTCGTTTACTGGCCGAGACTGCAGCAGATAACAAAAGGCCTTTTCGAACAAAAGCTGATCGTAATTCCTTTACAAGCTCCGCAAATCCTTGTTTATCTGAGCTTGGTCCCTTATCACACTCCACCTGCATAAAGTAAATTAAAACATACTGGACTTTTTTTATATTACTTAGTGCAACAGTTTGTAAATTCTTACGAAAATTTTCAGAGACCGTTTTAATAATAAGACATTCTTGATATGTACATACTATGCTCGAATATACTTATGCTCGTATATTATTAACTCCTAGACATGTTTTGATTTTATATTAATTTTGTTATAGATTTCCAAAGTAATCTTGAAATTTGATTACAAGAAAGTAGTCACTAGTCTTATTTTCATAATTGGTAGCTCTAATGCAAATACATAAAAGATTTAACTGTGTGAAATAATAAATTAACAAATAAAATTATGTATGGATAATATACGAATCAAAAAGTAATCATGAGTTCGCGAAAAGCTTATCTAATGATATGGTTAAATCATGATGATCTTTGGAATAGACACATTGCGTTAATTTTATTATCGCCGTAAAGTATATAAATGAAAGAACAATTTATTTAAAATAAATTCAAAAATTCTATAACTTCATATTTTTTTAAAAATTATCATCAACAAAAAACTTAACCTCTTAACTTTATTTTTTTATTCTGACAACCGAAACGTGAGTGTATTAATCTTAAATAATGATGTCATTGAAGTTTGCATTTACATTTAGGAAAACCGTGTTAATTGTAAAATTAAGTAAAAAATCGTTTTATTATTTGTTTGTATACCAGTTTGATACTCACTTGCCAACACTTTGGATACTCCCAGTCCAGGTCTAGACCATCAAATTCGTATTGTTCCAAAAAGTCCAGCGCATGCACAATGAACTTTCTCCTTGCTCCGGCATTATTCACCAGACGCGAGTACTTATCCCCTGCTGAATCGTTCCAGCCCCCGAGTCCAAGTAATACACGGACACCTTGTTTTTTCAAAGCTACAACTTTCTCATAGAACTCTGAAATAGGTTAGGTTTAATTAATATACCTGAAAAGTTCGTAGAAGTACAACCTCGTAAAAAAAGACTTACTATTTTCTACGTCGAGCCAATTATCATGAGGTTTAAGGACGAGCCGTGAACTATCAAGAACGGCAAAGGCGTAGATGATGTGAGTACATAACGATGGCTCAATATCACTCGGAACAAACTTTCCTGACCCAGGTCTGTAAATAAACGAATCATTTCATGTATATATGTTGAAATATTTCTCTAATAGCCTTAGGACGTAATATCGATTAAATAATAATAGAACAAAGGTCTCTCTATCAGTGTGATTATTTTCTGGGTTGCCTTTCTAGATGTTATACTTGCAATTAACTAGAAATGTTTCGCGAACTCAACCACCTTAATTTTATGTTAAGATAGATGTATATAAAATAAAAGTTGTCTAAGATACTTTATTACTTTTAGAATAGCTATGAAAGAATCTTTACCTGTACCAAGCCCAATTGGTGTAATAACAAATCACTTTAAATTGTTGTTGTTCTTCATCCATGTTTACAATAGACGTTGTCGGATTTTGCGTGGTAAGTTGAGAAGTTGGTGCAGTAGTTGGACGAGTTGTTGGCGGTTTTGTTGGCCGAGAAGTTGGTCGAATGGTCGGTCTCGTATAACTTGGTATCACTTCGATATCTTGGAAGTCATCCTCTACATCGTTCTGCGGTTCGGGTAGAGATTGGGACACACTCGATTCTTCCTCAATATTTGGATTAATGAAAGTGTCCTTTATGGCATTCATCAAAGGATATTTTCCTTGATTGCATCTGTGAGTTTAAAAACAATAGACGTTTTGTTAAAAGTACAGTTAACTTTAGGTTTAACAAATATTATAATGATAAAAGTGACGAAATAAACAAATAATTACCTGTTTTGGAAATCATCAAGATCAAGTGCCCAAACCATGCCTCCTCCAAGACCAAGTGATTTGATAAAGTTAACTTTCTTTTTAATAATTTCTATATCATCGAACGAAACCCACTGATCACCCTTGTATGCGTAAGGGCCCATGCGTTGATATGGATCTTTGACAACAATCCAGTTGCGATTTTTAATTCTTTCACAAATCTGGGAAGTAAAATAGATTTTAGGAGAACATTATACGAGATCGTATGTATATAATGTATATAAAAATATACAAACATTACATTATACAATAATAAAAATGTTTTTAAGTCTTACGAGTCAGAAAATTGAAATAAAACATTTTTATATTTACGTAAAACTTTTGTATAACATCTAGGGATTAATATATTAGTATCTTAAATGGATTAAGATGAATTGTACACATTGAAAGTTTTTAAAAATAATTCACATTTTTACAATACAACTTTGTAACTAATTAACGGTTAGTAAAAAAGTACGACGTTGACGTTGACTAAATAAATCATATTAGTTGAACATTACATAATTGCAAAATTAAAAATCGAATTTTAGTTAAATTAATTAATTTAGATTAAGAATCATTTTTTTTCGTTATATACATTTTTGAGCATTGATCTAGAAAACAAACCTCGTAATAAGCCAGGAAACCACTAGCCCTAGTGTATTCTCCCGCTTCGCCACCAGCAACAGCGGGCGCGTTTAGTCCACTTGCTACTCTATTGTCCCAGCCAGAAGACATAGTCGTGAATGTTTGACCATATAGGGGCATTCCCATTATAAGTTTATTCGCCGGTGTGCCTTTTTCTATCCAGTAATGCATTGTGTAGTTCTAAACATAAAAGTTTTGAATGTTACATTATACATGTATATAGTTTATTATTATATACTAATGACTATTTCACACACCAATTATAAAAATAATAATTATTATTATCCTTAGTTGATTTTCATAGAGCTGATATTATTTTCCTTATTACAATTTAATACCTCATCTTTAAATCCATCAAAAATCTTATAAAAAGTTTGATTTATGGAAAAAAGTATCTACATGAGAACTTACTGCATTGAAGTATGTGTTATCATCATCGGGATGGTAGTAAAGCGGAGCGACATGACCCGTCTTTTTGTCCCACTGTCCGTGATAGTCATATGTCATCACAGCAATCCAATCTAAGTATTTAGCCAATACAGGAACATCATATCCCGCATCTATCACCATTTTGCTGGGGGACACAGCCGAAGATAACAAAAGACCCTTAGGCTTTAATACAGCGGATAGTTCACGAACTAATTCACCGAAAGCTTCCTTGTCTGAATCTGGACCCTTAGAACAGTCTACCTATAAAAGCATTATTCTTTATTGGCATCAGATAATAATGATCTAACATAAACCGATTACACTTGTAACATTTTCTTGCCTGCCAACACTTAGGATATTCCCAGTCTAGATCAAGACCATCAAAACCATATTGTTCAAGAAATTCCACAGCATTTTTCACAAAGCGTTGACGCGCTGCCGGATTGTTTACTAGTTTAGAGTACTTATCTCCAGCTGAATCTTTCCATCCTCCAATAGCTAATGATACTTTTGTACCGTACTTTTTGAATTCAACAACACGTTCATAGAATCCTATAAAATATTCACATCTTGTTAGTACAATTGTCTTATAAACTATCAATTGTTGAAATTAAGTATGTTTTTATTATAATATCATAATTCGAGATAACTCACGATTCTTATTGTCTGCCCAAGGATCGTGTGCTACCATGAGACCGTCATCTCCAAGAACCGCAAATCCGTATACAATATGCGTGCAGAGGGAAGGATCAATGTCTTCAGGCGTGAATTTTCCTAATCCAGGTCGGTACCATGACCAATTCGTATAATAACACACTAATTTGTAACGACCTGGTAATTAAAAATATATAGATATATAAGTAACAAGACAAGCTTGCCTGCGTCGAGTAAATCTGGATTCCTTTAATTTTCTTTATGGTATCATTGTGATTTATCCAAAATATTTTTACAATAATATCTTACTATTGAGAAGTGGAGGCCTTGAAGCCTCGTCCAGGTCTCCAGAAGGTGATGATTGAATAGGGTTGGCTGGTATCACTTCTATGTCTTCGTCAGAAAGTGTGGGAGGATTTGGTGTAGTGGTAACTTTTTGTACTGTGCACTTGGCATTTTGAGGCCAGTCACAGATTTGTCTCTCCTATAATTCATTAAAGATTTTACATTCAAATATTGTTAGGTGTGTAGAACTAATTTTAAGATTTTTGAAGCTTTAAAAAGTAACTTTCAACTTATGCACATCTTTTCAGAAACAAAAATAAAATATGAGAAATATAGTACTCGTAAAGCTGACACCGGGCATCGTGTACATACGAAAACTTATCCTTCCCAAAAATTATTGTATACTTTTTTCTTCTAAATGTTTTTAAAGAATATTACGATTAGTTTACCTGATTCCAGTGTAAGCCGGCACTGCAAGAGAACTCTTCAAATTTACCAAAAAGACAGTGCATGTATCGCGAGCAATCAGTTGGATTCATTGCATATTGACCATTTTCACAGAAGGCTGCAACAGAAGAGTTAATCAAATCGCTTCTGCCTACAGCCACTCAACAACGGCAGTAGCAGGCAATTTTAATATAATCGTTACAATGTTTTAATAATTTGGTTAGGCCAATATTATATAATATCAAACAATACATAGATCATATTAATCTTAACATTGAATATATCGACTTACTGGGTTCAACATCTGTTTGTAAAGTGGCACTGGGCTTGGAAACATCAGTTACTGCTGAAATGACTTGTCGACGATCAGTGCACGATGTTTGTGAAGGAAAGTCACATTGCGAGTGTTCGTGCCGCCATACAAGACCAGGCGCACAGCTCTGTGCAACCAGGACACCATTCACGCACACATAGAATTTCTCACAGCGAGGATGTGGGTGGTAGGTGCCGGTGCGACAACGCTAAGCAAATAAGTACATAACGATCGTTAGTGATTAGTAACAGCTGTATCATTAAATATTAATACGGTTTCATGTTTCATTATTATATGTACACAGACCAAAAAAAATACAAAAGCAAAGATTTATAAAATGGTACATAAAAGAAGAGTTTTGACTTTACCGTGGGCTTTTGGTATAGTCCACTTTGAGTGAATGATCTTCTTGTTGTGGTAGATGGTCGAGTTGTTGTAGGTCTTCGTGTAGTCGTTGTTGATATTAACATTTCATACGGTGATTTTGTTGTTGTCTTGCTTACTATAGAAGAAATGAAAGTAAATCTTATTTTTCTACATTTATTTTGATTAGGTCAAAAGGATGCTATTGTTTTGAAACTAAACTAAGAAAATAACTGTTAAAAATGATGGTTACCTTCACACATAGCAAACTCGGCCCAGTCACAACGCTTAGAACGGTTATCCCAATGTAGGCCAGGTGGGCAAAGTTGGCGACGCCATTTGCCACCAATGCATAATAAATACGAATCACAGGTGCTCGCCGCCGCATGCATCTCGTTACCGCCACATATACCATCTTCCACTGCCTTATTGCCTCCTGATGCTGCAATAAAACAAAATTAAGATTTATTTTGAGGTTACAAAAATTACCTTTTTATTAACTAGTTATGTATTGTTTATCTTTTACATATTTTTATATTAGGTTTTTAAATATATTACTCACTTGTTGGTGGTCTCGTTGGTCTGGTTTGCGGGCGCGTCGGTTTAGGCGTAGTAGTTGTTTTTTGCGTGAAACCTGAAAAAAGTAATTAAATGTTATAACATCTTCAAACTATCGTCATTACGATGACTTATGGTATTCCAGGAACAATCGAAATCTATCGTACCAGGCTTTGTCTCACACTTAGCATATTTAGGCCAGTCGCAGTGTTTTTTATCGGCGCTCCAATGCAGACCAGGCGCGCACTGCTGTTTCCTCCATACGGAACCGTCACAGTGTAAGTATGAGTTACAATCCCCTGGCATTGCACTATAGTCTTGGCCACCACAAGGCTTGCCTTCAGAAGATTCGGGAATTTCATCTGTGAATCATCATATCATTTATATTATATTATCAACATCATGAGTTCTAAAAATAATCATTATATATAACATTTACGAGGTTTAAACAATAAGGCTTATTCTAGCTTAGAATAAAATTAGTTTAAAATCTATACATATTAATTTTGCACGCACCCGCAAGAACAGTGGTTGGCTTCGCCGTGGTGGTGGTAGTGGTAGTAGTGGTTGTAGTAGTAGTTGTGCTCGTGGTGGTGGTACGTCTTGTTGTTGTTGGTTTCGGCGGTGGCCGGGAAGTCATTGGAGCTAACGTTGTGGTCACTGTGCTTGTTTCACTAACTGCAGTCGCTGTAAATGAAACAAATTCCCTTTCAAAAGAAACATTAATAAAGCGTTTCTTAATGTATTTAATCAAACAGTTTCCATTCTTAAAACTATAAATACACAACAATAAGATACTACGGTATCTATAAATAATAGCCTTATACGGCTAATACCTAATTATATTCTTACATAAGAAGAATTCCTCTGAAAACATCACCTAATAGTGTTGAAACTTTACATTTCGTAAAATTAACACTGTGTTTTAAAAACGAAATTTTGCTATATCGTTACTACAATCTGCGCATTTTTCAGCTACAAGCTGTGTCTATATTTTAACCGCTGAAGCTTAAAAGAAAATTAGTTACCAGTACATTTGGCGAATGAAGGCCAATCACATCTGTTAGCCTTAGCAGACCAGTGCAATCCAGGTGCACAGCGATGCTTACGCCACTGTCCTCCAACACATTGTAAATACGCTTCACATTCACCAGGCGCCGCTTTATATTCTCCCGCTTCACAGGCTGATCCTTCTACACCTAAAATTACAATAAATTTGAAGTTCTTATTCAAAATTATACTTGTAATTCACATAACAATAGTCTAGTGCAGTGATTGTCAACCTTTTTTTGTTGCGGCACATATTTAACGATCTCAAAATTTAGCGGCACACAAAGAAAAAATAAACATTATTTATTTACTACAACACACTGCATAAATAGTTTATGACTTAAATGGCGCGGCACACAAAAGAGCCGCGGCACAGTGGTTGAGAATCACTGGTCTAGTGTAAACTTTTTATTTAGTAAGTGTGAATATATTACTATTAACTAGAATTAACTTAAGATACATATAATATAGTTTAGAAAAACACTAGTTTATATTTACGTGAATATACGTTTGTTTTTTTGCCATTGTTTCAAAAGTTTTTGTACCTGTGTCCATTGATGGTGGTTCTTTAGTCGTAGTAGTGGTAGTGGTAGTTGGTCGCCGTGTCGTAGTGGTTGTTGTAGTGGTCGGAAGAGGAGTAGTAGTTGCTGGTTGCCACCAGGTTTGACTTGTACTTTGAGTGGTAGGAGGTGACCAGTTTGGCCATGTGGTAGAAGTGTGGCTACCATGATCGTGACTGTGGTCTCCACCGCCTGCTATAGAACCTAAGAAAGTTTCACAGTTTATTATTAAAGTTCATATTATGTGGTTATTTTAATCCGATCCTCATTTTATAAACTTTTTGCAATACTATTTCATATCTGATAAGTAGATAGAATAAATACTAGATGAATGTTATTTAGTTATCTGTCTCTAAAATATTATCTTTAAAATCTATATTTACCATCAGACTCCGCTGGCGTCGTAGTTGGAGGCGCGGGAGTGACGGGTTCAGGAGGGCGCTCACATGGTGAAGTAGGCGGCGAGGGTACAGCTCGTCCCAGAGCCCTCCCCGCTGCACGCAGAAGCGGAGACGGCTCAGCACAGCAGCGATTGTTAAAGTCGTCCAGATCTATAGCCCAAGCCGTCACACCACCTAAGCCTTGTCGAAGTGCCCACTCGACCTAATAAAAGATGTGGTCTTTACCAATTTATCTTATATTTTTCGCCATTTTTGCAATTACGTAAGTTAAGTTAAACAACGATGTATTGTAAGTTATAAAAAAAAGTGTACCTTCTCAGTCACAGATTTAGGATCATCATATCCCACCCATTGATTGTCAGAATACGCGTAAGGCCCAGCCTTTTCTTGTCGAGCCGTCTTCCATCTCAAATTCTTAACTGGATATAAAAAAATATATTAAAATAAAATATTCAGCTTGAAATTACTTGATCTTTTAATTTTTAATGTATAAATTACCTCTGTAACATATTTCGTAATACGCCAACATTCCTGGTTGTTTTGTAAATTCTCCGGACTCTCCTGGGCCTGCCGCAGCGGCTCCTGGCCCTTTTGTGCCATCAGCATCAGCTAAGCGATACGATTGACCGTAGAATGCTAAACCTAGAAGTAATTTCTTTGGGTCTGCTCCACCGCTGATTAAAGCTTTAATAGCGTATTCCTATAAAAAAGTTGTTTTAAATATTTAAACAGACTAGACAAAATACAGCTCATTTAGGTAATTTATATTTTCAGTTACTATGTTCAAAATTAAAAAAAAAGATTAATAGAATTACTTCTTTATAAATTAACATAAATAATGTTTTTGAGCCAACGGCTTCACTCGCGTTCATTTCAATTTTTACATCATGGGTTACATGAGACTTCGGGATTTTTAATAAGAATCCCTATTTTTTTATATATAATACAGACTATAGCCTTCCTTGATAAAAGTACTATCCAAAACTGAATTTTTCAAATCGGAACTATATTTTCTGAGATTATCGCGTTCAAACAAACAAACTCTTCAGCTTTATAATATTAGCAGTTGAATATTGTAATTTGAATTAAAAAAGTTTATAAAAGTTTTGAATATTATAAAAGTTGTCATTGCCGCTTTGTTTTTGAAAGGCGTTTAAAATTATTTTATAAAATACTCACAACGGAATAGTATGACAGTGCATTCTTCTTTAAGGGTACTAAGGGCGTGTGGTGCGCTGTAGTTCTTTCCCAACCACCGTGATAATCATACGTCATTGTGCTCATGAAATCTGCTGCACTGGATATCGTTGGGAGGTCATAAGCCGATTCAATCACTTCTTTGTACCCAGATAGAGCCACGCCTAATTCCATGCCTACTCCGTGTAAGGCTTTTGATAGTTCCTGTAAATAATATGATTTTATTTTCATAGAAGTTCCACGGTACTTAGTGTAATGGATTAATAAAAATATATTTCGTGTATTACAATAACAGCTAAAATTTCAATATATTAGTGTTTTATTATATAGGTTTGTAGAAAGAGTAGTAGTAAAATTTAAGGAAATTATTATTTATTGTTTATCGTACTTAAATATAGAAGCGAAATTTTACTGCATATCCTAAGTTATATAATTGAACTTTTAAATATTCTATGATTACCTGAACAAACTTAGCAAAATTTGGTTTATCGGAGAGTGCTCCCTTTTTACAGTTACTCTGCCAACAAACTGGATAATTCCAATCCAAATGTAGACCCTTGAAATTGTGCATACGAAGAAACGGTATGAGGTTCTCAATAAATTTATGACGATTAACAGGAGAAGAGACTAGACGAGAATATTTATCACCAGAAGAATCCGTCCATCCACCTAAACCGAGCAACACTTTTGTATCACCCAATGATGTTACTCTTTCATATAAATCTGAAATAGATCAGCATACAATTATTCAAAATATTTTCCTGGGCGAAAATAAAAATGGGAAAGAGTAATTACTACAACTTTGTAACCTTTATATAAAACATTAATACTACAAATCAGCATCACGTAAAATCTCAAATTCTTATATATTTTCTTTTCGAGATGTCACGGTAGTTCGTAGAAGGCTAAGCAACTAAGAATATTTCATAATGCAGCACAGCTTTTCAAATAGTTTTAAAATACTTACTGTTTGTAATATCGGCCCAGGGATCAAATTGCTTAGCTACAAGATCGTCAGGACTTAACGACGCGTACGCGTACACAACGTGCGTACAAAGTCTAGTATCAATATGTTCAGGTAAAAATTTACCGTCTCCTCTTCTATAAAATGCCCAGCTAGTCATGTAGCATACTACTTTCTTGTTATTATCTTTTCCTAAAACAGTAAAATGGTTAATATTATAAATGACATTTTCTACTCACAAGAGTTTTAGTAAACAACAAACAGTTTTTAATATTTTAGATATTTATTCTTATTCAAGGGATATTAATTATTGTTAAGGTTGGATGACATCTTGCTTTTATAATTTGCGTTTAATATATAAATTCGGGTCTGAGATTGTTTACACAAGTTCAAACTTTAATGTAAATCACATACCTAAACTCATAAGTTCAACTTCGATATGACATATTAAAGAGAATCTAAGTTGTTGTTATTAAATATGAATAAATTATAATTCTAACGAACTTACCTTTTTTGCTTACGGCTAAAGCGTTGTAAGAATTTTGTAATTGCGCAACTCTTTCAGGAGATTTATTCCACTGAAAGAAAGTATCAAAAATGTTATATAACACTCTTATTTCTCCAGATATAATATACGAATATAAAAAGGGTAACGTACGAATTTATACTCACTTCGAAATCATTTTCATATGCTATTGGTAAGAATCTTGCAGCATCTTCAACACTTATTCTAAGACTTTGTCCGGGAATACATTTAGCAACATCTTGATGTCTGTAGAAACACCAAAGCAGTATTAAGAGATTGGTAAAGGATTTTATGTAATTGAAATAAAATAGACGAAGTCGAACTCACCCACAAAAACCGGTAGATGGATCATAGAGACGGTCGTCTTCGCAGATCATACGATAACTAATGCCGCCCGTGCAGAAGTGGAAGTGCGCGCAAGACTCCTGATCCGATGCTAAGTAAGGAATGTTTGACTCGCACGAACCAAGTTTCAGGGATGATTGGTCGGTGAGTGTCGCTTCGCCTGCCGTTAGGAAATTAACCATATAATCCTAATGTAAAGTCTTATAAACCTGAGAGTTTGTATGATGATAAAGATTGACTTGAGATGGTCTTTGAACACAGTTTATTTGCAGAATTTATACTTAGCATATGTATCATTCCAGAAAAATACCAGCTGTAATGCAACAGTAACGCGTAAACTCATCGCTGTGAAAGTCTGTTCCATTATTTTACTTTTCATTCTAAATAGATACTAACCTATCGAATTTTGATAAAATTTGGTATATAAATAAATAACACGCTTAGAAATAATAGAAGTTTAAGTATGGTAAAATGAGGGATGAAGGGAGAATATTGTATTAAACTTGTAATAAAATTTGGAATACAATTTTTGTATGAGATGGCTAAACATCGCCAAATTATAAGTGAGAAAAATACAGAAATAAAATATTACCATTCAAACTGACGGAAATCGCACTCAACAACGGGAACGGTGAACCACACAGGCCTCGGAAATCATCCATATCGATAGCCCAGGCAGCTGCGCCCGCCAGTCCAGCACTTGTTATAAATTTCATCTACGGGAAAGTTAAATAGTTTAATATAAGTCAGGAATGTACCAGAATTATATGTAAGAAGTTATGATGTTACCTTTTCAATAACAGTATTTGGTGTGTCATAACTGATCCATTGGTTATCGAAAACAGCATATGCATTTCCAGCATCATCTATCCCGCTCGTTCCTTTTCCATCGCGTTCTGTCATACATATCTGTGCAGCAAGAAGCACAATAAATAAATTTTAATAAAAAATTAAATAGCTTAACAATACGAATGCGTCTAATACAAACTTATTTTTAATATATTCATATTTTCAAATTATAAATAGTTTTACCAACAAACTACTAGAACTAGATTATACTAGAAAGTCATTCTGACAAAATACTTTTTTTATACGATTGGAAGGCAAATGAGCATACAGCACGCCTATACTAAGTGATTCCTGTCGCCCATGGACACTTCCAAGATCAGTAACTCTAAAACGCGTTGCCAACCTTAAGGCCTTAGCCATATTACATTATTTTTGACGTTGTGACGTGCTGTTGCCGGCCTTATTTATTTTTATTTCTAGTATTCGGAAATTTACACACTAAAAACTATACGCGCGTAGCACTTCACGATTTTTCCATCTATGAACTTAAAATAGAAAATAAAGACGCTCAAGACTATTTTATAAGGTAGCTTTTACTTAATAAATTACGATTCATATATATAACCTCAAAGTAAGCGAGCGTCCCCTTCGTTTGTGTGTAGACACCCTCGTCTCCCCAGCCGCTGACAGCTGCACCAGGCGACGGTAACGTGGAGGCAGCTAGAGTGTAGCTGCGTCCGAATAGAGGCACGCCAAGAACCAGTTTTTCTGCCGCCATACCGTGGCGTAATATATATTTTACCATAAACTCCTGAAATGGGAAGATTTATACAAATTTGAAAAACTAAACTTTTATTAGGGGTCATGCCGTTAATATAATTTTAGTTTGAAACTATTATGTCAAATATAATATCTAACGGTAAATTTCTTAGGCTTTGCCACCTTAATCGTTAAACGAATTGTCATGTATTTTGGTATAGATGGGACTATAGACGCGGTTATAAGCTACTTCTGTATGTATATGCAATTGGGACAGTGAATTTTATGTAAAACTTCTCATAATTTTTAATCCAGAATATAACTAGGGTGAAAAATGTTACTTTTGAAGGTAGGTGTAACTTATTTTCATACCACGTTATCATATTTTTGATCTCTTGCGGTTGCGCCGGGGTCTCTATGCAAAGCGCTATGTTGTACTGCTCTAGTTGGAGGATCATCTTGTTTAGCATGAGTCATATCCCAAGCCTGGAGTATGGTATAGTCTGTTGCACCACTCACGGCGCTCAGATCATATCCATCTTCGATTTGATACCTGGATTTCGAAAATAAATTTTCATAGAAAAAGTATGAAACACAATAAATGTTTCTAAAGACTTGTTTTCCTTATTATTTCACCGAAATTACCTGAATGGTGGTAATACAGTAGATAATAAGAATCCATATGACGAAAACTTCTCGCGAAGTTCATAGAGCAAAGTGGTCAGTAACTCTTTTTCCTTATCATCTTTATCACCTGTAAGAAAGTAAATTTTTATTCTACTTGATTCGAATTTTATTTTAAACTTTCAGCATAAATAAATTCAACTGTACCTGCATAAACCCAATGAAGGTCAAGCCCGTCAAAATCGTGTTCCGTCATAAAGTTGACAGCACTATCGATGAATGAATTCCGACGGTAAGGCTCTTGAACCATTTCGCTGAACAGTCGACCCATACCATCACCACCCACACTTATTAGCACTCGGAGACCAGGAATTCGCCTTTTCAAACCTGTAGCTATTCTGTAACCCCCTAAAAGAAATTGTAAAAGGAAATTATAAGGTAAGTAAATTATTATATACAATAGTAACTAAAATACGTAATTGAATTTCAGTTGTCAAGGTTAGAATTCATGGCGGTTAAATTATTTTCATTATTATAAGACTGACCTAAACTTTTCATTTGTCGCTTTCACTTTGAACCAACACGTTCTAGGTCATGATTTTACGTGCATGATAATTACTGATTAGTCTATAAAACGCCATGACTACAGTCGTACTAGTAAAGATTTTTAAATGTCATTAATACAATGCATAATAATGTAATGAATAAAATATTGTAGTAATGTTAAATTCAACTTATATTCGAAAATGAAATCAAGTAATTTCCTGTACATATTGTAGAGTAATATTAATATTTTCTTCTAATCCGTGCAAAATAATTTTACCTTTTATAATATCATAATCTTCATTAGCCGATATAACACTGTAAGTGTGGGGGTGTAATACTGCAAAGGCGTAATGTAGGTTAGTGCAAGACTTGGGGACAAGTCCGGCTGTAAATGCTAGTGGTGGAGCTCTGTACGCCGCCCAAGACTCCAAATAACAGACAACCAAACGGCGATGATTTGGTCCGTTTATGGTCTGTTGCATTTCTGTCAAAAAGTTATAAAATACTTCATTAATTTATTCCATAGCCGAAGTTATATACATCCTAAGTACAGGAGTGAAGTGATAATACCTTGAAGGTTTGCGTTTCCGAGATGTAATCTTTCGTCCGTACGCGAGCCACTGCAATAAATAAATTAATGTGATTAATTTATAATTTACATGTAAGTCTAAAAGGTTATAACATAATAAAATTAAGCTTTATTATATTTTCATTAGATTTTTGATAACTCACTTATTTAAATGACTCGCTGCACCGTAGTACTTTCTGAACTCTTCAACATCTTGTAAGATATGTTGAGGTTTCTGTGTAAAAAACGTTAATAAATTGAAAATTTGTTGTTTTCATAAATTATATATTATTAGAATAAAAATACTTATTGAATCCAAAATACCTCAACATATTTTAAGAGCGTTTCTTGGTCCAATACAGTAATCGGTAATTTTTCAACAGCATCGCGTAGCGGTAAACGTCTATCACTTGCATCCCGAAGATTTCTGTTAATAATAATTGTGTTAAATATAAGTTTTTTCTCATAGTAAACATGATATATCAATTGCAATAAAACAGGTTAAATTAATATCTGTTATTGAATACATTTTTTTTAAATACATGAGTCTAATCAATCGGTTGCTTATTAATTACGCTGAGGAAGATTTATATAGCTAATACAATATTTCTTAATGTTAATCGTCTGCTAAAATTATTTCAGATTTACAATTTACAGACAGCTGCGATATATTGGAAAACATGTTCACAAATATTTTTATTACCTGAGGGGGATACTTTCTACAGATGCTCTTATAGGAGGTCCAATCGGTTCATGTTCTGGAATGGCTTCAATAGCTTTTCTGTCAAAGGCTTTTTCATCTTGATATTGCGGAGAGGCTGATGCACTCGCACACAGCATAACACACTATAAAAACATTATTTTGATCAAACGTCTTAACGTTTTAGCAAGTTAATAATAGGTTCATCATTTTTTAGAATCTTTTTGTCGCGAATAAATTATCAGTTTGTTGAACAAAGGCTCCAAAGACTGTTGACCTTTAAAAAATCAAATAATTGATTCTAAACAATAAGTATAATACAGATTACTCAGAGGCAAGTGTGTTAGAACGTTTATTTGAACTTAAGAATCCGTTAGTCGAATGAAATGAGCAAAAAATGTTCAAGTTGATTTGATACTTAAGTGTCGTCTATAAATATAAAAAATCAATTATAGTATTCCTCTCAGCTATTGTTGGCGCTAAAATGACATACTCCGTCTAAATACTTAAAAAAGCGTGGGTGTTGTCGGTTAATGACCTAAACATTTATGATTAGTATGGCACTATAATATTCTAACTTTGCGTAATTTACATAACTTGCCAGAGTTAACACCAAGATCAACATTTAAGACTTGTTCACAAAATTTTTTAATTCCAATGTCCCCGAGAAAAGGCAATGACCGAATGAGTTTTGTGAAAATAAACAATCGAAATTCACTTAGGAGAGTTAAGTTATAATTTACATATATCATGTCCTACATGTGCAAAAATATTACCAATCTATATAAACGGTTTCAGTACCTACAATGTTTTCCATACCTTACGGAAGACGCTTAGTAAGAGAAGTTATTTTCAAAAAACATCTAAGCAGGCTAAGTATGTCTGTTATAAAAATATCGGTAAAATTATAGAATAAATACTCGAATATATACAATCCGTTCGAATTCCGAATGCGTTGCTGGTAGTGAATAGTTACTTCCTATTTATGTGTTGTTAATAAATATTTAAAAGGTAAGCTAAGCGAAATGATCCATGTACAACTTTCAAAAGCCTGAAAAGTATTTCGATCATAGATCACTATCATAAATTACATGTAAAAAAATGACATGATATAATTTTGGCGCCTTTTTAAGTTAAGTATTCGTCGCCAATACAATTTTTTTTATGATAATTTATCACTAAATTCTATTGTTAGTATAGCGATATCTTGCCAGATTTATTTTATTAACTTAGTGTATAATGGTCGATTATTACCAAATAAGCGGAAAAAACCATTCCAGTTTATAATAAAGACAGGGTTCTACAACCTAAAGCAATTTAAACAAGTTCGTTTGCTAATAAATAAAAATAATGTCGTTTATATTTGAAAACACGATATTTTTTCATCTAAACAAGAAATTGATCTAATAAATTGCTGTTAAATTAATAGTAGTTCGTACATTGACTCTTCATTCGAAAAATAACAAGATTTGCATACAAGCAACACGGGCAGGTAGAAGCCGGGGTCATCGTCATCAACTCACGACCAGTCCAAGGAACCTATTTTCGAGTGACATTTGCCGATTAGGACATGGATTTTTACATGCCTTTTAAATGCCTTGCGGATAAAGCAACGAATAAAAATAATACAAATAACCATAAACAAGGGATCACTTGACCAATTTCTAAGCACAATTTTTTATGTCAATTTGTCTTGTATTTTTATGATACCACTTAATGCTTAAATGTAAAGGATGTTTAATTCTTTATTTTGGAAAATTATAAAAAACCGTCTACGGTAATTGTGGTAGCTAAAATCGATGTAAACTTTATTATACATAGTGTTTTTTATAAATTGATATATACCTAATAGTAATTATACTTACAGTTTCCCATAATAATATTATTCTCTTAATACAGAGCCGAAGTTTTTAATCTACTAATTGTATTGTATTATATTTATTTTTTGTAGTTTCTGAATATATTTGGTTTAATAAGAAATTTAAGTTATTATCTCTTTCCCTGTAAAACTCTTTTTAATATTTAATGCTATTTATATTAATTATTATCGAGTAAATTTATGTGTTTTATTTATACTGATTTTTGTCAAGTGAAATAAATCATTGCTTTGAGATGTAATTTATTGCTGACATTAACAATACGTATATAGACGACAAATATCATTTCCGTACATAATCTGTCAGGCGTCAAATGCTTATGGAATATGACTAGTTGATTTTAATAATGTATTCCTTTAAATCTTAAGTAAAGTAAAAAAATATTAAAAACTTTTTAAAACAACGGATCTTGTATCAGTTATCTAGGTTTTGACTGCTTTTAGCAGTCGTATTAGCAGGCTGTATATACGAATAAATAATAAAAAACCATCATGTTTGAACCCGTAAAAAACAGATTTATATTAATGTATTATCATGTTTGCTTCAGTAAAAATTAAAAGGATTTAAATTATTTTTATCAGTATACAAACCTTCGGAGGATTAAAGACATTCCCATTTTATGTACCTATAGGGGGCCGATATTGTATTTTGTTTACATTGTGCTTGCTAGTGTTTCATTCCACAAATGAAGCATATTGGGTAAATTCAAGTTAATTGAAGTTTCGTTAACATATTTTTATCTTAAACGACAGTCCTGTTGGTGAATTTTATGTATTCAAAGCGATGTTGTGAATCTTTAAATGGTTTGCTTGATAAAAATAATTTATTAAAGGTGTTATTTATGTACCTATTAGGTAAATGTTTGGACATACATTCTTTTAATTCTCTTCAAATGTTATAATATTATCTTTTTCATTATTATACATGATTTAACTATGTACTCGTATATTGCTTTTGCAAAATAACCATTAAGACATTCAGTCGTATTAATTTTAAGACTAATTTATTTAAAAAAAATAAAATATTCTTATAAATTGTCGCATTATATTGATTGAATTAATGTAATATATAATAGTAAATCTAAAAAGTTACCTCTGTATTATTTATGCAAAAGCAAAATTGCAACGTAAACAAAAATTCTTATGATAAGAAAATGCAGTTCTTAAAATTTACGCGGAATAAGAAAAAAACGATACTATTTATTTAATAAAATTAACAAAAAACACTTACCAAACAGAATATTTTTAACCCCATTACGGGGGTGTTAATATTACAGAATCGATTTCGAATCTGAAAATAAAATGATAATTAGAATTGTCCATATATTAGATTAATATGACCATCAAAATAGTTTAAACATTAATCTTTATTAACAACTTACTTCTTAATTGGTGAAGGGCAGTCTATAAGGGTTGCAAGTTTCAATTTACTTGGAGGGTCTACGCCTGCGTTGGCGTCGCGATTGCCGTGCGACTGAGCTGACGGCCCACGAGTGTCCCAATGTTAATACCTCGGTGTCATCGAGCTACACACTCGCACCTACATATAGCAACATTATGTATAATACATTTTTGGGACTCGCCTGTTTTTCAATAACCTTCTGGAACCCTATCTTTGTTAAAAAGTGTTTAATATAACTGACACTGAACTGAAACATGAAAGGATTTTTTTTAAATCTCCTCTTGCGATAGAACAACATGTAGTGTTGTCTCTGTGTGGATGGGTTTATTTCTTCTAGGACTAAATCTATTATTTTAAATGTCATATTGACGAGTTCCCAAAAACTAAACCAATTGTAACTTGTCACTACTGATTAGGACTTCCTTTTATTAGAGTGTAGACTGATCACTAAAACTATAAAAATCTGTTTTAAAAGCCAGACAAGTTAAAAGTCAAAGTATAAAGAGAGTTTTGATATTATTTACAGATAGTTTAATATCCGATGCGTCTTGGCATTTACGGTTTTATAGAGTTTTAAATCACGTCCTATTATTGATTGTATTATTCTTCAAACAAATGTTTCATAATTATTACATTTTTATGATCTTTAAAATCATAAATAATTATCAAGCGGTTCTTGTAGTTTATAATTTTATTACCCCTATATAATATTTCACACTAACTTTTCACCTTAAAACATTGTTTTGGAAGTAAAATATATTACGATGCATTTGCGGGAAGTACATGCATCACTTTAATATGCAATTTGGTAGCGTTTATCTCTTTCGTATCAAATGACATAATATATTAGCCATAAATGATTTTATTACCTTCATCATTATGTATCAAAACTTAATTAATATTAAAAACCTATGTAGGAACATGCTAAAATAAACTAATCGATCTTATCTATGCATTCGATATATTGTCATCTTGATAATTAAAAAGTTATAGCTTTATTGTTTAATAGTAATTATTTAAATAATATGTTTTTAATTCAATAAACAAAGAATATAATAGGGGTTAGTAGAACAAATAGAATATTACACTTACTTTGTAACACTTATTCACTAATAGGTATTTTTTTTAATTCTCACTCATTTAAGACCCTTATCACAGGTGTATAAAAACATATATATAATTTATAGAGACTATAATTCAATATGTAAGGTGTATTTAACAAGTTGGTATAACAGTGATACTGTAGCAACGTAGGTTTTTTTTCTTGTAGCCAGGTACAGTACGTGGTTCCGCGATGAGCTGACGGTGGACGGTCACAATTACTATTCAAGTAACGTTTCTTCCTTTCTTCCCGCCAATGTCACTCGCATTGTTTGCCGGCACGCAGCCGCTGCCGCATCGTATAACAGTAAACGTACTAAGTGGACCCTGAAATTGGCATTGCCCTTGTTTAAGCTTATAGATATTTTAACCTAAGTCGACCTAGTCTCCTTAAGGAAGTTTTTCATTATTCAGAATAAGTCCAAGTCAATATACACTTGGAATAGTGCGACTTGTCTTACTAGAAGTATTCGTTTCAAGAATATGAGCAAGGCCGTATTCAGCAAAGATCAAGGATTATTATTGGAGATACTACGAAAACAAACTCCGTATTAAATACATGTATGTGGTCCTTAAGACTAAGTCTAAATGTAGTAAAATGAATTCTAACTACTGTTTGACAAACTGAGACATCTACACTTAGGTAGGTACATCATATTGGACAAGCAGGTTCGTCGAACTGAGAAAAACATTGAAAAATTGTCTCTCCTTTTGTTTATATTTTAAAATGAACCGGTCCTGATGTTTACTTAAAACTAGGTGAGCTGAGTATCGTGCATTTTTGCAATATACCTACTAAGGGTACTGGTGTGGGATCATCCTACTTCAAGTTCAAGGTAATTCATTGCCATTTATTAGGCGATTCGTCAACTGTATTTGTCCTACTATACTATACCACAAGTAATGCGATCGATGACTGTACACGATACATAACTTTCTGAAATAGGTATATTTTTAACAATGTATTACTCATATGTTAGAATGTTGTTTAAAGTATTTGACATGTAGAATTATAAGTATAATATAGATAGTATTTACCAGAAATCGAGAGAACTAGTTTCTAATAGATGAAATTAGGTCCCTACGCTGTCGTCATTATGACCGGCTATAATTAGTTCAATAAAGTTAGCATGTACTGTTATCAGTTGTTTTTAGCAGTTGAACTGTGAGATCCAGTTCGTGTCGTTGTGTGCTAACGCAGTGATGGCAGCTATAAAACGTTATAAGCAATTATTTTTAAGTAAATATATTGTAACAGAGGAAAAAATATTTGATGGCGGCGTATTAGTTGATGAAAATGGAATCATTGAAAAAGTATTGACCCGACACGATGCCGATGGATTAGCGGCACAGTGCGGAAAAAAAATTAAAGTAAGATAAATAACAAGATAGATCTGGTTGTAAGTCTTTTATACATGTATTCTCTCTATCTTAATAAGGTATCTAGTTAAGACTTTATATATTGCGATTCCGAATGTCGAACAATCTAGAGAAACCCTTATGTTTTATATTATTAACTTTTTGCAATGGTAAAGTATTTCTTATCAGATGTTTTCTTATCTTTAAACTAATTAAATATTAATTCTAAATATCTGTAACTCTGACTTTTTCTCAAAGATGTGATAAAATTTATGCTATCGTAAAATTATAGCCAGCGTGATTTTAATGTTAATAAAATAATTAACTAGAATCTTACATAAACAATTGTTACCGCTTACATGGCTAAAATTTTCCTTATCTTTATTCCTATGTGTTTCTATTTATTTATGAACGCACATTTTCTTAATATAAACAATTCTATATTTGCCGTTTTTTTAAATATATATTTTCTTAAAACGTGCCGACGCTAATATAATACGTATCTTGGTGAATTCTATCTCAGAAGATAACCTGTGCTCTGTGCTGATAATAAATGTGTTTTACAAAAAATCTCACGTTGTAGTAATTTATTAATAAAAACCTGTTACAGTAAATTATTATTTTCGTGCTAATATCAGATAGGCAATTAGTTATAACGCTGAGAGTGAGAATTTTAATCTGTTAATTGAAATTTTATTTCTAATTATGTTCCCTTTTGTGATTTTGTATCTTGAAAAAAAAATCTCAATTTATTAGTTGCGTTATGTAAGATACATTATAAATCAAAAGTTTCGCTTCACATGAAAATGTCTTGCTGTAGTGCACGTTTCGGCTTCTGTTTTCATTCCGAAAGCTCCTTGAAGTGAGCTTCGTTGTTTTTCCGTCTATAACAAAAAAATATTATAAGTAATAATATAAATTCATTGCAGTCTTGTTGAGGTATTTTAGGATATTCCTACCTGACCCTCAAACCCTTTTACACCCAATTTCCGAATGAACCAGTTTCGAATTGATACCAATAAGTAATTCAAGGTTAATCATTGGTTTTGCTTTTTATAAAAATCTTCCAAATTTATTAACAATATTTCTAACTTGTCCATCGACAACGAATTTCGAGTATTTAAAAGATACTATCTGATTAAATATTTTTTAATGTCAAACTTAGCTTTAAATATAACAAAATAAAAATGAATTTTACTGTCTTCACTGTGTATATTATAATTAAACATCTATGATTTAAAGGAAAATCAGAAATATTATGTAAAATATTGGACCTTTTTATAGGACAAAATTAGGTATATAATACTCGTCGTCCTTGATCTTATGCCATTTTTTAGTAATAAATTTTTTATCTTTCCTAATGCACAACTATCTATTGCATATTATTTTCAATCAAATGTTAATAGATGCTTTTATAGATTAATGTTAATCCCACATGTACAATAAACACGAAATATATAATCGTATTCAAAATTTATTTTATGATCGCTATACACGTACAACTTATAGGTTTTGTTGTTTTTTACGCTTTTTCTTCTTTTTTATACATAGCTAGTGAAGTCACTAAGCAAAATATAATTATAATAAATCTAAGAAACCAGTTGGTTTTATCGTTATTAATAGCTACTTTTATTGTTAACTGTAATTTTAATACTGTTTTTGTAACATTCGTTATAGGTAATTGATGGGGGTGAGCTAGCTTTACTGCCAGGGGTAGTAGATTCCCATGTTCATGTTAATGAGCCAGGACGAACTGCATGGGAAGGATTTCGCACTGCTACCAATGCTGCTGCCGCGGGTGGCATTACAACTATAGTGGATATGCCTTTGTATGTAACGTATTAGGTATTATTGTATTATGCTGCACCACCGTGTGCCTTCGACTTCGTCTTTGTCGAAGAAAAACTAAAGCGTTTTCCAGATTTAATTTATAATTGAACTACACAAGTTTTCATTACTCTGTTGAGCTATTCACACCTGTCTCGCACTGCTTTAAAAGAAAAGTAGGTGTTAATATATTATTATTTCCGGATTTTGGGAAATTATGTATTTTCATACTATGACACCTTTTCGAGAATCAAATGGGTAGGCTACATGTTTCCGAGGGCCTTTAACTATAACTATACTAAATTTCACCCAAATAGGTTGAACAGTTTAAGCGACATATACAGAATTACTCTCGTAAATTTGAATTTTTACCTCAATCTGATTTCTGATTATCAAGTGCAGGCAGGAAATGACTAAGTTTAACGTCATAAAAGTTTTCTTGTCGCAATATTGTGGTTTTACGACTGAATCACTCAGTCGTTCTTAATAGACACGAAAGAAATAAAACATTGAATCAGAAAAAAGGTTAAAAAGCTATTTATACATATTAGAATGATGTAATGCATATATAATGATGTTTATGTGATCCAATTTTGTAAAATTAAGATTACAATGTGGCAAGGATGTTCGTAAATACATTAGTGTAGGTGTTATTAAAATGCTAAGCACTAAAAGATCATTCATCAATCATGTCAGAGCACAATCCTTATTGTTGAATAACATTTGGCAAGGACATTTTCTAATGTGCCAAGTGGTATATCAAAATATGCATCGCACAACTAAGGTGTTCAAATCTTTCCTGTTTGTTAAATGTCAAATTATTTTTTATTTTCAATACAGACTGTGTATGCATATATGATTTACTAGATATTTATGTATACAATTATAGAAAGGGACTTGGGTGTTATAAGTCTGACGAACATTTCTATGGTGTCGTAAACCTAAAATAAATAGGCGATTGTCTGATAAGGTTTTTTAAAAAACACTAAGGTATCTAATCGTAATAGTACTTTGCTAAACTTTGTTAAAGCATTTGATGATTTTGATTTTTTAAAATTGTAAATATTTTGACGTACAACGTAAATACTAGTACGTATGTAAATATAAAAACGTTAATACTTTACTTAATAAAGTTTTTAAATAGTAATTTAACTATATGTATATAAATAAGAGTAGGCATTAAATAGACATGGCTTATATTTGCACAACAAGTGTATATATCTTAATATATATCTTCTGTCCGTGTGAACAGCTGGACCAATGTACATGAATTTTTTTGTGCGTGTTTAAGGGGCTCCGATAATAATTTACAATTTGGTCAGTGGTTAGTTAGATTTACAGTTTGGTGTGTACAGGACCACGTCTGTCGGGTCCAGTACTAATTATCTATACTTTTATATTATTATAAATCTGCTGTTTGTTTGTTTGTTTGTTTCAACGCGCTAATCTCTAGAACCACTGGGTCGATTTGAAAAAAATTCTAAAAAGTGTTTGAGAGAACATTTATATAGAGGAAGGCTATTATATTTTAATAAAAATTAGGGATCCTTACTAATAGTCCAATAATGTACATCAAGGTGAAAAAATCTAAATGAACGCCAGCTAAATTTCTGACTGAGTTAGTATAAAAATAAAACCAAACATAGTTTTGTACTCGTAGCCTCTTCTTCTTATCTTGTTAGAGACTGTGATATCTACTATAGTTCCCTAAAAATAATCCAACCGATATCAAACAAGGTACATAGTTCTGTAAGAAATTAAGCGTAATATAAAATATATTATATTACAGAAATTCAATTCCTCCAACAACAACTCTGGAAAACCTTAAAATTAAAGCCGCTTCAGCTAAAGGAAACATATATGTTGATGTTGGATTTTGGGGTGGAGTCATTCCAGGAAATCAGGTGAGCCCTCCGAGGGTAACAAAATAATAAAAATACGTCATACATAAGAAGATTTATTTTTAAATAATTCATTGTCTTCCTAATACGGTAGCTAAGCTTTTCTTAGGTAGTACCGTACTAGACTTGCAGGGTTATATGTTGTGTTTTATAGTACAGCTATTATCATAATTTAAATAAAGTATTAAATAAGTTGTACATATTTCAGGATTCCTTGCAAGATCTCGTGGACGCAGGTGTGGTCGGTTTTAAATGCTTTCTATGCCCTAGTGGTGTAGACGAATTCCCAAATGTCGGAATTGAGGACTTAAAACTGGCATTTCAATCACTCAAGGGAACAGGGTCGCTTTTAGCTGTAGGTATTTGAATATACAAATTATTAATGTAATCACAAACAAAATGTCTTATTAAAATTAAGTAATATAAGAAGTTAATCAGAAAATCCTTGTTAATTTACATTAGCATCAGACACCGAATTTCATTTATAATACATATTTGATTAGCTGGTTTTTTTATACATAGAGTATCAAATTGCCATGAAAAGTTCGTGTAAATTTAAAGCACTCAGCATATAATATAATGCCTCTCTACTTAATCATGATATTACCATTCGTTATTGTAATGCTTAAAATAAAAACGACATTCCACAGTACAGGCATAATGCCGTTGTTTCTCAATTTAACATGCATTACATTCACACAAAACCGTTATTTTTCAATATAAATACAATCAATACCAAACCATTCAATCCCTGTTATTTATACTTATAGCTGAAGAGATTGAATGTTTGTTTGATTGAACGCACTAATCTCAAGAACAACTGATTCGAATTGAAAAATTCTTGCAGTTTAATATGACCATAGACTATACGGCATCACGTTATAATTAATAGGACCGGAACATTCATAAGAAGTGTTGTCAAAATGGGAATAAAAATGTTATATAACGGATAAACAAAAACTCGTTTTTTTATTTCAGTTCCACGCTGAACTTGAAGATGATACTCCATGTGAAGCCAAAAAGCAAGCGCAAGGTACTGAAGTACGAATATAATATTATATTTTTAATCAATAACGATATTTTTTGATTCGGCACTTCATTATATGATGTATTATTTTAGATCCCGAAGACTACGAGACTTATTTGAAATCTCGACCACAAGAAATGGAACTAAACGCGGTTTCACTAATAAATTCTTTCGTAAAGACTTCCAAGTGAGTTAAACCTATACTATGATATTAAACTTAATAAAATTATAGTGAAAAATAATGATGAGTAATTAATCCTAAATAAAATTGATATTATATCAATACACGGCAACATATATATTAGGATTTTCAGCATTAAAATGTTAAGTACTACGAGAATCTTGCGCTTCCCACTATTTTATAAATTATTGAATCTCAAAAATATAGAATTACTTCTAGATATCGGTTATTATATTGTTAGTTACGTAAATTTCTGTTATTTATTAGTGTTCGTGTCCACATAGTTCACGTATCATCTGCGTCTGTAATTCCACTTCTGATAGAAGCTCGAAATATAAGATTGGCAAACGGTCACAATGCATGGCAAGGTGGAGTCACCGCGGAAACTTGTCACCATTACCTATCATTAAGTGCTGAAGAAATTCCCAGGGGACACAGTGAATATAAATGTGCTCCACCTATTAGGGACAAAAGCAACAGGGTAAATTATTTATAAAATTTGTGATTTTGTTCATAATATATTGAATTTATAATCCAAGAATTAAAATGCTTCGATGTATAGTTATTAGAATTATCCTCGATCGTTAAATAGAATAAATGCGATAAAACTAAGACGCACTGTTGATTATTCTAGAAAATGAAACCGATTGTCTTAACCTAATTGCCGCTAACAGTTTATAGTCTACACCTTATTAATTTAAAATCCTAAAAATACCTTAGAGGTGCGCTCAAGAAAGGTTTTAAAGCCTGTGCAGAAACTGTCGATAACGAATTAAATATACAGGAAAGAAACGTTTTAAAAATATGAATTTTTTATAGTCAGAATCGAGTTTTTTTCCGTCCCAAAACATCAAAGGTGTCATAACTACTATCACCCGTTTTCGTTTTCGGGAGCAGTCCAAAAACATCCTGTAGATGGAATGTATTCTCTTAAATTTAATTTTTATTTTACCTTCGTTAATAAGTTGATTTTTAAATGTAGGAACAACTTTGGACTCATTTGTTGAAGGATGACTTAAACTTGGTCGTGTCCGATCATTCACCTTGCACACCGGACCTCAAGTGTAAAAACACTCTGGAGGCTTGGGGTGGTATATCTTCAGTACAATTCGGTATGTGATCATTAAAAAATATCGCCTAGCATTTTCTATACCGCAAAGAGGTGGAAACAAGATTGCCTCATTAAATCTACTCTACACACATGAAAAGCATGATGTTATTTATTTTAAATTAAATTATGATTTTAAAGCAATTTGAGAACAGTATTTATTTATAATATCTGTTATGATAATGATGAAATGAGATGTTAGCATTTTTTCAGATGTTATTATTTTTCATAAAGCATAACAAAATTCTTTTTTTGTGATCATAAATTGTAGAACATATCTCTAGAAAATCCAAAATAACATTCAAACTTAAATATATAGAATATATCTAAAATTAAAAAATATAGCATGTTTTTAATTGTAGCAATGATGAGCGACAATATTTCTTATACTTAACTAATAACAATGTTCATTTTTTTTTCAATATTAAAAGGCCTATCACTCTTTTGGACTGGAGCATATGCCCGTGGACTAGATATGAGAGCGATATCGAAATATTTATGTAGTGGACCAGCTCACCTGTGTGGTCTTGATAAAAGAAAAGGCGCGCTGAAGCCAGGCTGTGATGGCGATCTTGTCTTCTTCGATCCAAATGAAGTCAATATAGTTTCATCAAACATTATAAGGCACAAGAATAAGGTACATATTAAATTAGATGAATAATGCGTGTATGTTGTTTTATAGGTAGATTTTTACATTATTTTTTCAAAATCTCCATAAAATATGTTGTATTTCGTTACTCTAGACATCAGAATCAAACAAACTCCACGATGTATTTATTTAAAGTTGGGAATAACTTCTATTAACATGTAATGATAGAAAATTTAAAATATTTAACCTTTTCTTGCAGCTTACTCCTTATATTGGTAAGCAACTGAGAGGAGCCGTTAAAAAAACTTATTTAAGGGGTCAATTGATTTTTTCTGATGGCAAACTTATTGAAGAACCAAAAGGAAACTTACTTTTGAAAAGCTTGTAACACTTATATTATTATATTATAATACGTTTCATTTATACAAATATATTTTTTTATGTTCACTTATCGTTCTTTAACTGTCCTACATCCGTACCTCCGATATAAACGCATTTTATTGCTGCATACAAAAATGTTTTCATGGATAAATAGAATTTCTTATTTTTTATAAATTACCCTTGACGAACATTAATGAGAATAATTATTAATTACTGTTCAAATAATTAGCTGATTATCATTTTAAGGCACAATAATGTAATGGCATAGGGCGTCGCCTTTCTTAGCTTCAAGGTGACGACGAGACAAAGTTGATATTATACGTAGTAATGGAAACATCATTAAAATAATTTACACTTATTATTGTATTCAAAAATAGGTCTATTAAAAAAAGAAATGATAATCTTAAACCGTTTCATTTCATTAATCAGAACCAGAAATCGCTTTTTAAACACAATAAAGAAATTCTTTTTTAAATTTTATCCAACATACAACAATTATCCGTATCTAATGGAATTAATGTTGTAAATATATAAAAATTGTCTGAAGGACATTAGAAAGGTAAATTTAATTCAATAACTGTTGATAACTTTGAATGCTGAAATATATTTGCAAGTTCCCTATTAAGAATTCTAATTCTGCGAATTGTAGCATTCATTTGTACTAATATACTATATATCTTTTAGGTTACTTGATAAAAAAAATAAATTGAATGATGACTCGCAAAAAATGTAATGTAACCGGTCCTATACACGTCTCGCCACTGGCATTTTTGGATCAGGTATTCAGTATACTCTATAATAACAAATAAAACTGAAAAATTGTCTGTTCGGTCAAAATAACACAGATTTAACGCGGCTGTAACCGCTAATCATCGCTACTTTTTAAAAATCCGTAACTATTGTTTATATAAATGAATGAAATTAAGCATCTGTTTCCATTAAGAAAATAACATTTTTTCTAAATGTATATCGAAATACGAGTATACACGATACTTTTAATAGAAACACTGTTCATAATTTTTTTGTTCATCTGTTTGGTCCGGCTAATCTCTGCAACGAATGAAAACCTACTTTGGCGAAACTTCACGGCTACTTTTATTTTATCACGATCTTCGTCTTCATGATCTAAATATACATGAAATTATCGCAGACAAATCCGCAGGGTAGTACTAGGTTTAAATATAAACTAATAATACTTAGGTATAAAGTGTCCCCTATTGAGGTACGAAGGAGACACAATTCTGTGTCTGTCCCAATAATAATTTACATATATACATATATGTCCGTAGATCAGCCCTCTATGCATTGGCCAGGTGAAGTGATTAACAACTAGTTGCTCAGCTTAAAACAACTTAATAAACCATTAAATTTCTTACTATTTTGTATCGAAGAGATCAATTTTTCAGATGGCTTAATTTTGATGCTTCACGAGAATGTAAATTTTTAATTTCTCTAAGTGGAAAATTAAAAACACTCAGGCCATAAAACATATCTTAAGCACAGCAATTAATGTAGACATTAATGTTTGTGAAGAAATATCAACAAACTAATATTATATAGCGTTAAATATTTACATGGTATTTTTTCAGAGTTTTGGCAAAGATTAAGAAAAATCCTAACATCATACTTAAAAGATAATATAGAAATGTCACGTTTTTAAATAAATTGTTTTAGAACCGCTATTGCTAGCTGAGATAATTTTCAGGACTATCGGTTCTCACTATAAAATGTATTCAGTCGCCAACAGAACGCAGATCAAAATTAAC
This sequence comes from Hebomoia glaucippe, assembly GCA_025727935.1. NCBI lineage: Eukaryota > Metazoa > Arthropoda > Insecta > Lepidoptera > Pieridae > Hebomoia > Hebomoia glaucippe. The sequence continues at coordinate 5,001,963 of JAOSYY010000013.1, read as the reverse complement.
GTCATTCGGTTCATAATGTTGCTCTCATTGGATATACCTATTCTTTTGATAGGTGAGAGAAAATTTATTAAACAAATTGCTATTAAAAATAACAACGTTTTGAAACAATTTTGTAAATTTTAAGGTTTATTTGGGAGTGTCTCATGCCGGTATTTCAAACCACACCAAGACAGACAACTTTTCTTAAGCCGAAGGGTTGTAACAGAATTTGCTGAATTCGACGGTGGTGTTCTAGTAGACGAAAATGGGGTTATACAAAGTATATTAAAACGAGAATCTGTAAATTCTATACTTCAGAGTGCTAATACAATTATAAAGGTATTTATTTAGTCGTTTATTCTTAATTATATAAAATTGTAAAAAAAAATTATAACATTAACTTAAAGGGTGTTGTTGTATCTTAATTCGATAAGCTTAAGAAAACTAGTCATAACTCAGTGATGGTAATTCATAAAATTACTTCAATTATTTTGTAAAAATGGTAGGATTTTGATAATAGATTGTCTTTTCGTTCTTTCCTTTTCTTTAATAGCAATATACCATATAAAAACAATTATTAGGAGCGAATCCTTAGACACTATTTTTAGGAATTTTTAAAAGTGGTTATTATTTAAATTCACAGGTTAGATCGTAGTGGATAACACGGAAAATATAATTGTATTTAAATCACTAAGAAAAGCTCAGCATTATTCTATAGAACCACAAACAAAACATTACAAAATGTTTGCAATAATGACGTGTTTATGTTCAGAATTTTTATTAATTACTAGGTTTTCGATGGGGGTAATTTGGCATTGATGGCTGGAGCAATAGATTCCCATGTTCACGTCAACGAACCGGGTCGCACGTCATGGGAAGGATTTGTAACAGCAACACAAGCGGCTGCTGTCGGTGGCTTCACTACTATCGTAGATATGCCTTTGTACGTTATATATTTACTAAAGTAATGCTTAAGTTAAATCATAAGTACGCGTATAGTGCAACAATGTAACCTGTTGTATATTTTAAATATCTAATAAGTCACGGTGCAGTAATTCTTAAACACTAAAATTTGCTCCCTTGTTTGCTCCTTGAGATAAATTTCAAACTAAGTTACATAAAATTTTATTCATGTCAGACGCGAGATCTATTTTTTGAAATTGTTATTTTATTTACATATGATATTATCATTCATTCTGTATTTTCAGGAATTCAATTCCACCTACAACGACACTTGAAAATTTAAAAATTAAAGCGAAAGCAGCGAAAGAAGAAATTTTTGTAGATGTCGGCTTCTGGGGTGGTGCTATTCCTGACAATGAAGTAAGTAACACAGCGATAATCTATGTCTTTAAAAACTAAACTTGAATCCTAGTACATACACACCTAATTATTTATTTATCACACATTTTAGCAAGAATATCCTCGTATGATAGAAGCTGGTGTAGTAGGTTTTAAAGGATTCCTCATCGATAGTGGGGTAGCTGAGTTTCCTAATCTAGAACTGGATGATATAGAAAAAGTTTTTGCTGCATTTAATGGAACCGACACTGTTTTGGCCGTGAGTTTTATTTTAATGAAAGTAACAAAAGAGAACGCTCGTCTGTTGACCTTGCTGCTATTTATTATTTATGTAAAATAGCCTATTTACCATAGATATACCTAATACGTTTATTCTCTTCAGTTTCATTCAGAATTAAACGACTCGAACATTAGAGATGATTGCGACGGCAGCGATTTTTGTACAGGTAATTCTGTATATTTTTAAGTTTCATAGATCTATACTAATATTATAAAGCTGAAGAATTTGTTTCTTTGTTTGAAGGTGCTAATATCAGGAACTGCTGGTCGGATTTGAAAAAATTCGTTCAGTGTTGGTTAGTACATTTATCGAAGAAGGTTATAGGGTAAATTATATTTTCAAAAAAAAATAGGGATCTTTACTAAAAGTCCAATAATGTAACCCAAAGTGTTAACATCGAAATGAACGCGAACGAAGCCGCTGACAGAAGCTACTTAGTTATACAACTTCAACTTATCTCTTCTATCGACAATTATAAACAGTAGGAAAAGTACTCTCACAGGATGTTAAAATGACATCGAATGTATTTTAAAATTGTACATTTTTTCATCGACAGTTATAAACAGTAGGAAAGTACTCTCACAGGATGTAAAAATGATATCGAATGTATTTTAAAATTGTACATTCCATTCAAACAATATATGATGCGATATCATTATAAAATTGTGTTATAAATAAACGTGCACACATTCTTGTAGTCCCACAAAGTAGGTATACCTGATAATTCTGTTACATCCTCAGTGACTAAAAGTCATTATGGATCCTTTTTAAACTTGATATTCGGAATAATTTGGAAAATGTTAAGAAGAAACTACGTTTAGATAGTAATTTTCACTAAAACACTCAATTTCATTTTCCAGACCCCTATCTTTACGACACGTATCTTTCAACTCGTCCAGCTCAAATGGAGCTCGACGCTGTCTCATTGATTGCAAAATATATCGCAGAATACGAGTAAGGTTTTTATGAATATTTTATATGTAGGTATATACAATTACAAGTATTTCCTAACTACATAACGCAAAGTGATCTTATCGTATTATAATTGGTACGTTCATGATTAAACGCACAATTCAAAATTCATAAATTTCAATTTAAAACTAAATTACATACAAATAGATCTCATTTGAAATGACGATGGTTAGTAACGTTTTATTTAAAATTTTGATAAATTTATCAACATTCACTAAAAAGGATATTCAGACAAAAATATTGTTTTATACATATATACCTGCAAACTTAACGTTTTGGTTTCGTCATAGTTCAGAAAAGCTGCGAGTTAGTTTTTGTAATATTAGACATATTTATTTAAGATTAAATTTCGGATATCCTTTTTACGTTTTCATAAAATACTAAAGGCTCTAACTTGTTTAAACGGAAAACGATGTTTAAATCTATGAGCACACGTATATCGTATTAAAATTATTGGATTGAAATATTTTATTTACACCTTATTTAATTTATGATCAAAATAATAATATAAACGTTTTAATTATTTTTAAGTGTCCACGTTCATGTAGTCCATGTGTCAGCTGAAGGTGTTGTACCAATTTTGGAAAAAGCTAGAGAACAGAGAATATCTGCTGGTAATAAACGCTGGCGAGGTGGCGTGACAGCAGAAACATGTCATCACTATCTCACACTCAGTTCTGAACAAGTTCCACCAGGACATACTGAATATAAATGCTCGCCTCCTATCCGTGACAACAAGAATAAGGTTACTTTGCAATCTCATATATATTTTTCTAAAATTCCAACAATTCTGAATTTTTGCTAAATAACAATATTTACAATTTAATTATAATATTATTATCAAAAGGACTTAGTTCTTTCACTTCTCCGGTGCCTCTCAAATTAATGGAGGTCAGCCGTCAAACTCCGGAAGTTGTTCTTATTCAGAATTAATCTGTACTATTGTTCCACCGATTTGATGCCGGTCCACTTCCGGATATTTTTCAGCCAGGACGTCTTGAGTCTACATGATCGCCACTTCCCGTTTATTATGCCCATCATGCTAGATTGCAGGAGCTCGTATCGCCTATTGCAGACAATGTGGCCTAGATATGCCAGTTTCTTTTGTTTAATGGTACAGACAAGTGCTCTTTTTTTGGGTATACGTCTAAAGATTTCGGCGTTAGTAACTTTGTCCGTCCATTTTTATGTCATTACTTAATTACTTTAAATATCTTATATCTATAATTGATAAGATAGGTTATTCAGTATGTACTTAATTACTAAACATAACTCAAAAACCTGTTTTATATAGTACATGATAAAAATTCTTTAAAATTTATTTTGGTAAGTCTAATTGAATTAAGTTATTATGTATATACATTGTGTCTTCGTTTTACAAGTCAGATTTAAATAACTTATAATTTTACATGTATGTTGAGTACGATGATGATACACCTACTTATTATAAATTCCTGGGTGGATAGTTATGGAAGTGGTGGTAGTGAAAGAAAGTGAAAGTAGAATAATTTTTAAGAGAATTAGAATAAAAATAGAATAAAACTAATTTATAAAGTAAATATATACTCTCAGAAGATATTAACTTTTTATGAATGTGCTTTTTCTAAAAGATTTATGAGGTTTTTGTTATCGCTAAGTAATGTTTGCTTAAATTTTAATAATGCTTACAGGAAAAATTGTGGCAGTACATTAAGGAACATCGATTAGATTTAATCGCGTCTGATCATTCGCCATCAATTCCAAGTTTAAAGGGTGCCGATTTCTTAACAGCATGGGGTGGAGTATCGTCGTTACAGTTTGGTATAAATAACAATCAAAAATAATAAATATTTCATATTTATTTTAAAATTTGACATATATTGTGCTATTGAATCTTAGGTTCGAGATTTTGATAGTAAGATAAAACCTGTCTAGATATGAGTAAACATATCTATACTATGATAAAAACTACTTATTTGATTTGTATTGCCAAATTTAAAGATTTTTTCATGTTAAGAAATATGTGTATATTATACAGGTTGTTTCGGGACTGCTCCCGAAAACGAAGACGGGTGATAGTACCATTATAAATTATAATGTACCTTACTCATTAAATGAACTAATGGTGATCACTGAGCTAAGTGTTGATATTAAATGGAATTCGTATGTATATATTTTATTACAGGCGTATCCTTATTCTGGACTGAGGCGAAAGCACGTGGTTTAAGTCTGAGTACTGTAAGCCACTACTTAGCCTCGGGTCCCGCTATGCTAACAGGTCTGCGAAACAAGGGTGTGCTGCAACCCGGTTATGACGCTGACTTGATTTACTTTGATCCTGAAGCTTCGTTCGTCCTCACCCCCGAAATAATCATGTACAAGAATAAAGTAATGCAGCAGACCTCTTTTAATTATTTTTTATAATTGTTGTCAAACTATGATCGTTATATCTTACAAACCGTCCAACATCTTAAATGTAGTTTTCACCCTATATTCGTATACCAAAAATTTAAAAATTCCGATAAATTTATCATTTCCATTTTGAATAAGGTACTAAAGGTACTAAGATATTTAAACCAGGCTTTTTTTAATAAAAGTATTTAAGCTAATATTTCTGGAGAGTACTTGTATATATAATAATTTTTGTTTTTATTTTCAGATTAGTCCCTATATGCATAGAGTACTTCAAGGAAAAGTAGTGCACACCATTTTAAGAGGACAATTAATTGCATCAGAAGGTGAATTATTTAATGGTCCTCAAGGAAAGCTCTTGATAAATAACAACATTTTAGTATAATTAATTAATTATTCAGTATTTATCTTGGTTTTATTAAAAGACTATAAGAAATCTTTTTCTAATTACACCCGGAATACTTAATCCAGCGTTAAGTTAGTCCTAACAACTCTTATAACCTTCAGACTGTTTTAATGTTCGTAATTTCGTTTTAAGTAATTCGTGTCTATTGTTAATTAAATTAAATTCAAAATAGTTTGAAGTAAGGTATTTGGGCGGAACAAATTCTTCATCTATTAATATAATAAAAATGTAACTGGTATGTGTGTAACTGTAATATAATAAAAATGTAACTGCATATTGAAGATATTTGATAAAACCCGAAATAACTATTTTTAGAATATTTGTTTGCTTCTCTGTGTCTATGTTCGCGATAATCTCGAAAAAGGCTGAAATATTGTATTTGTAAAGTCTTAACATTTAGTGTTTGTTTATTTTAATGGATTGAGAAATAAAAACTTAAAACCATTTAGCGAATAGCGGTATTTTAATAATTGTTCACGTACATTGCCTCGTAGTATAAATTCCTATGTAAGTTGGCCTTAGATATATATGATGAATCATAACGAATAGAGTCCAGCTTAGGATGATATTGCATTGATCGCACACAAACGCAAATGTGTATTGTAAATTATACCGTCTAAACATATAATGAATCAGTAAAAATCGTGTCTATATATTCAAGAAATTTGTTGAAAAATTATTGTGGGCGATAAGAAAACAACGATACAACGCAAAACCTGTCCTTTCCCTTTTTGTCGGTCTGTATTAACGGGATAATCTCCATAAGGACTCAACAGATTTTTTGCATTTAAATATATCTTCTCTTATTCATCTATACATATAATGAAGCCGTATAAGCAATTATAGATTCACTGAAGTTATTAAAAAATATGCATGACAGAATCGACATAAACGCCAGCGAAGTCGCCGACAGAAGCATCTACTACAATAATGTACATGAACTGATCAAACGGTTATTTAAATTGGTCAATCAAGCAAGAAATATCTTTTTAATCGACTGTCGCCTTTATGGCACAAACTTAGATTATAATTTATATCCAATTATCAATATTTAAGGTCCGCAACTATTCGCAAACGCTGCATTTCTATATAAAACATTACTATTATCAAGTATTTGCTGTGAACAATATACACACAGTCACATATGATACAATATTATATCTGTAACCATACCTCGGTATTTCATAGTATAATATTTATCTATCCAGATTTTTGACAATGGTAATTCGTTAAACCTATCTGTGCCTGAAAAGTGTTAAAATAATATAGTCTATGTCTTTTAAAACTTTATATCGTGACATTAAACCGATACCACTAATCAATATCTAGTCTGTGGCTATAAGGAGCCGTTACATTTTATGGAGAACATTAAGTTGAATTTTTAAAATATTCCAAATATTATTGAATACTTTCGAAGTTAAAGTTGTTTAACTAATTTGAAAACTTTCTAAGGTATCTTATAATGATTGTAACGTTTTTAAAATAATTAAAAAAGGTTTGTGATTTTCTGCTTTTACTTCAAATAGCATATAGCTTCTATTACATTTTTGGGGATTGAAATCGAAAATCAAAAAGGTTGGTTTTCTTTTTGTCAAATAACTTGACAGATTGTAAAACAATAACCTCAAAATTTATTAAAAAATTGTGTATACCTTGATATTATGTTTCAAATTATCAATTCACTAGATGCCGAGTATAAGTAATAATAGCGACAGAGTCAGAAAACCGGAAAACGGCAAAATGCAACTAGAGTGCCTAGAATTAGCAGGGTGTACTCTTGACCGGTATATTACTTGTGATAATTCCCGCCCTTCGTTTCTCGAGGTTTGTGCATAAATTTTACAAATGAAAAGGATTGAAAACATTTTTATTTGAGGACTGCTTATTCTGTATTTTAGATAACAGGTATAGCAGCGCAAGGAACTCCAACATGTAGCGGTCTTAACGCTGGTGACTATAGAAATCTTGCAGCCTTACTAAATCATTCCACTTTATCGCAGTTGAAAATATTGAACAAAGTCCCATTACCACCTGAAATAATGGAACATTTTGCCCGTATCCTTTAAAAAAATATATTTTGACAGGGACAGAGTGTGAGAGTGAATGAGTTAAATTAGTATAGTTCAACTAGATTTTATTAGATAATTGCTACTCTCATCAGTAGCAATTATGAAATTAAACTATTATTAAATATGTAATAATTTCATAAACTACTGGTAACTTTAGATGCCTGCAACAAAATGATCCTAAAGTTAAACTATGTCATTGCTTTTGTTTTGTATATGTGTTGTAAAATCGTAATAATTATTATTAATGTCCTATAACATTGATTTCACTTTTACATTTTAAAATTGTTGTCTTAAGAATGATTAGTTTTGTAATTTATTGAGCAATGCTTCCTCAACTATTAAATAGACATGCAGTGCCACTGCTTAATGGGTGTGTTTCCAGAAATCAGTAGGGTCTGGTTAGCAATAGATAGTAATATTTACGTGTGGGCATTTGAACATGGCAGTGATGTTGCATACTTTGATGGCTTAGGAGAAACCATTGTTAGTGTGGGCCTAGTTAAACCAAAGCCAGGTGTTTTTCAAAGTTTTGTAAAGTACCTCCTCGTGCTTACTACAACGGTTGAAATTGTCGTCTTAGGTAAACCTCATTTAAAACAATTTTTTAAATATCTAATGTAATATATGTATAAATATTAATTTAACTGACTGTTATGATTTCTAGGTGTAACATTTTCAAGTAGCAAACAGGATGGGTCTTCTGAATTTGAAGAGATACATTTAGTGCCGGAACCAGTGTTTGTATTGCCCAGTGATGGAATTTCAATGTTATGTGTAAAATCCACATGTAAAGGTCGAATTTTTATGGGTGGTAAAGACGGATGTCTTTATGAAATAACATACCAGGTAAGGTAGAAAATTGTTAATAAATCATGTCTTCAATTTGGCACTTATCAAAAATCATTGAATATTATGGTGATTGGTTTTCAACTTCATCAAACCAAGTAGTTTGATTAATTTCTTATTTAACATAATATCATAATCTTTCTGACGTCACTTATAAATCTATTCCTTTTTTATTTCCAGGCACAATTAGGTTGGTTTGGAAAACATTGTAAAAAAATAAACCATTCAACTAGTGCCCTTTCATTTTTGGTTCCTTCATTTCTAAATGCTGCTTTGTATGATGAAGATCCCATTGTTAAGATCGAAGTTGATAACTCTCGTCATATTTTATATACACTTAGTGAAAAAGGATGTATAGAAGTTTTTGATTTGGGTCAAGATGGGGAAGGAATTAGTAAAGTTACAAGGCTGACACAAAATAGAATTGTTTCTTCAGCTTTAGATATTGTCAAGTAAGTCATGAATATTTGCTAGATTAGACTTTAATTAAAGGCTTAATACAAAAATAAAAAATTTTAATACTTAATTCAAGAGAACAGTACCTCTAAAGTTTTAGGTTTTGTTACTAAATATATAATTGTGTTACAGAACAGTAGAAACAAATAATTTTAAACCTGTTATTGCAATATCAGCTGTGGAAGAAACAGAATCAGAACATTTAAATGTAGTAGCCATTACACAAACGGGTGCTAGACTATATTTCAGCGCAGGAGGTAGAGAGTAAGCATTACTTTGATAAATATATTATTGCTAAATTAAAGTATAGCAATTTTTAATAATTTTTTCGATTTCAGTATAAATCAAGGTTCAGTTAGGCCACAAGATCTAATTTTGCTGCATGTAAGACTTCCACCAGGTTTTACCCCAAATGCTTCAGTACTTAAACCAAAGCAAGTTCACAATGCAGTCTATGACAATGGTAAGATTAGATTTTTAATCAAAACACCACAGTTCTTCTAAATTTAAAAATGCATGCTGTCACTAAAACTTGTATTTATTGTAAAAATAGTGTTTTTAGATCAATTCATTCTTATAATAGATTAAAAAAATGAATTAAGATAATTACTATACTAAAAGTATAAACATTCATTATCTAATGTTGGCCTGTGAATTTTTTGAAAATTGAGAGTATCCATTTTTTTTTTTGAAGATCTATCAGGTAAAATTTGGGATATTTCCATATTGAATTTCATTTATAAATGATTTGTTTTCTATATATATGGCAAAATATTAATATATGTTATGATTTGATATAAGTTGACTTATCAATGTGTTTTCATCTTACATGGATGTACTAACATAACAACTTATACAGTTATGCTATTTTGTTTATAACAGGTACACTCGTTATGGTTTGTTCAACGGGAGGTGGTGAGGCAGAGACTCTGTGGTGCATGTCTCGTGCCTTAGGTGGCGCTGCTTTTAGCGAAGCACACTCCTTGCTGCCATTGGATGGACCGGTGTGGGCCTTAACTGCTTTGCCCATGACTCATGATGCTCATCTTTCTCCTGCTTTACTTGCTAAAAGAGGTATGAATAAATTTTAGGATCTAGTAAGAAAGATATGTAAGTATTTAATATAAATTTAACATATTTATTAAAAACGTATAAGTTACCGAATATACACGAAGCTAGATTTATTTACACAAACTGTGTTTTTAGAAGCTAGATATATTTATGTTCGAAAGTATTGAGATCTCCTCCTTGATATCGCGTATCTAATGATAGAATAAAAATGGATCATTTATATTTAAACAAATAAATATTATAAATTTTTTATTTAACAGATCCGTGGTCGGGTTCTCGTTGGGCAGTTGTGAGTGCTTGGGGTGCTGCTCTTATTAGCGCAGGTGCGCCCCCCGACCTACTCCGTGCTTTGCTGAGAGATTACCGTGGTCCAGATGCGCAACCTGTTAAGGACTTGTTCCAGGTGGTTATTTTTTTTGTTGTTTCAATTGATTCTAAACATTTAAAGATGAAACTTAAATACTTGAATACACCCACATTACATGATAAATAATGCTATAGGTATATGTGATGAATGCACCATATCTTTTAGGATTTCGATACGACTTAATAAAATAAATTTATAGGATTATGTAACATAAGATACGCAGACGTGGATAGTACGGAAAAATATTTTAATCATATACAAATTAATAAATAATTTGTATAACTTTCAATTTAGCTGCAAGGATTTGACCAAGCGTGCGCGTGCGCTTTGTATCTTGCATGTGAAGACGTGACCAGTGGAGACCTTTCCATAAGCGAGTGGGCTTCGCGCGCTTTCTTTATCTACGGTAGCCAACCTGCGCCCGCGCCGTTGCAAGTACATCAAATCTCACATGCACCCTCAAGTATAGGTAAGTACTACTTTCTTTTAATGTCTGAAATTTTTCATAACATAATTTTACATTTATAATGTCGTCAACTAGCATAATTTTATGCCGAAGTTCAAATTAACCATCATTAATTTTTCTATATTGTAAATTATTAACATTGCACAGGCTCCCCCAAATTTTCACCGCGTCAAGTTTCTACGCCTATGTCAAGGCCCCAAGATCATATGAGGACCGGTCAAATAAATCAGTCCTACCAACAAATGCAAATGAACCAATCGATCGGAATGGGAAACCAAACCATGATGCCACAGTCACCGTACCAACAGAATGCAAGTCCAGCACCCTTCAATCAGTCGTCCTTTGTTGGCAACCTGAGCCAACAGCCAAGAGATAATTTCCAAATGCAAATAGAATACAGTGCAAAACACAATGGCCTTTACATTTATGTAGGAAGAATTTTATGTTCAATATGGAACTTGAAGTGTGTCACCAAGTCTCTCACACCAGATAAGAAGGAATTCGTAAGTTTGATATATAAATATTACGGTTATTTATTTGAAAAACCTGAATAGTTCATTTCGTGAAGTACTAAGTACAACTTTAATATACAAATTAATGGACATTTGGATGTATATATAATACATCCTAGAATTTTAATAACTGAGTTGCTTTTTTTTAAATATTCTGTAAGATTCCAGAAAAATATATTATGAAAACATTTTTTTTGCAAATAATGAACAATATTTTGGCGACCTTTATTTGACAGACATAAATATATCAGGGGTCTTATGCAATACATGGTATATATATCACAGATGTCGAGTAACGTTACCGGCGAAGACTGCGCGTTCACAGTAAAGAAACTTCAGCGCGTGGCTTCGTTCATGCAACGCGTTGTGGCTCCACCCCACTCGGATGAACAAGCTTCAATACACGCTCTTAAAATTTTCATTAGTAAGTCGTCGTCATCGTCTGTTTCAATATTATTTAAGAGAAAAAAAAATACTTCTCGTTTGTTTTTCCGTAATCGCAAAATCTCAGAATCTATCTAACAAACGAGCTTTCACATTTGTTCTGTCCTGGGAATGTTTTTCAGTTTTCTGTTTTATTGGTGTGTCTATTATGTATTTTATGAGAAGCTTAAGAATGAGAACTAAACTTCAGTGATTTAGACATAATGACAACCACTAGCATGGCAATGAATAAATAATAATCGTAGTTGAATATTCTTAGGTATGTTTTATTAAAGTATGATGTTTGATATCTTCTCATTGCAGCAATGGCAATAGAAATGTTGAGTTTGTGGAAGGTCCTGTGCGAGCATCAGTTCCACGTAATAGCCGCCAGTTTGCCGCCCGAGCAGCAACAAGCTTTACAAGCTGCAAGCTTTCGGTAAATCTTAGAGAGTATATGTATGTATGTATACATATATGTGTATGTGTGTATATATATTTAATTTCTATGAGTAATATTATTTACTAAATTATGAAATAAATTTATGATTTATTATATAAGTGAAATTTAAGGATTAAATTGTCACAAGGTATTCCTTTGTTAAATAATAAATTAAGTAGTCTAATCAGTATTATGTTGATTTTCATGGAATTAAAAAGAAGTCTAATATTGCGATGTTATGTGCAAACGCTGTTCTGGCAGTGTATATTATTTTTCAAATAAATATAATGTTCAAGGGAACTACTAGTTGGAGGACAGGAAGTGGCATGTCTGCTGCTTGGGTCACTGGTGGCCGGCTATTTACGCGATAATGCCTCTGTCGACGGAATCTCGCAGAAACTCAGACAACTGTGTCCGACTTTATATAGGCAAGAAGACGCAACGTGTTCTAAGGTGACGTCATTGGGAACTAAATATTATCCTTAGCTTTACTCGAATGAATATTGAATTTTTCAATGAGTCTAGTTATTTAATGTCTATTGAGAAAAATTAAATATAAAAACTAACTTTAATTATTTCTATTACACAATATTTTTCTAGTTTCAAGAAAATTTGGTCGATATAAAAAAATTTTCATACAAGACTCAATTTTTCCCTCATTTCTCCTATTCCAAAGAAGAAGTAGCCTATAATATCCAAGGTTTTTATTATTATAAAATTCTATTGTATTTACCAAAATTCACCAAAATCGATTCTCTGATTTCGCATTTATTGAGGATATAAAATGAAAATAATTTGACAATTTATTTGTTTTTAGGCCAACGAATTATTAATATTTGCAAAACAACAGAAAAATTCCGCTGAACGTGAAGAAATGCTTCAACAAGCCCTCAAGCTGTGTAAAGTATGACTTACATATTACTACAATTATGCTTCTTTTTACTATATATCAACTTGTATAATAAAGGACAATGGGCATTATTGTATGGGTTGCGTCCCAACCCTTGTAACATGTTGCGACTAGTTTAAACATGTTCACTTAAGTTTTATTTTTATAAATAATTCAAGTTTTTATTATAATTGT